>SNQJ01S0127123.1:50431-76689 GCA_010110895.2 Picea sitchensis | reverse complement strand
TTCCATGTAAAACACTGGTGTACTGTGTATGTGTGTGATTGTTTATTTCTTACTGCTCATTATTGGATAATAATTATGCATTGATATAACATTTGAAGAAAAAGGATTATAATTATGCTATTACTGATTCACCCCCCCTCTTAGTAATCCAACATATCAAACCTATGGTCTTGGGAGAAATCTTTAGGATATCAAGCCTATGATTTTTGGAGCTTTGGGCAAGGGCTAGACGAGGAGGAATTGGGGAAGTTGTTGCAATTGCATCTACAATTTGTAAGCATTTTTTTAAAAGTTCTCATTAATATAATGCTTGGCCTATTTCCTTCTAACCTATGTCTCTTTACATATGTTTGTCTTACAAATGGATTTAATTGGAATAATCTTATAGAGTAGAGTAGGATTTCTTTGTCTCGATGTCCATTGCATTGCAGGTGTCAAACAATGCTAAGGAGATTGGAGATCAAGCTCAAGTTGGAGCAGCAAGAAAAAACATCGGAATAAGGTGAATCACATTTTATTCCTTCTCCTTATCTTTCTGATTATTTAATTAGATTCAAAGGAATGTTAGTGTCCAATGTTAGCATGTTTTCTGTCTTGGTATAGGGGTCTAGAATCCAAGAGGAGATTCACCTGTCCACAGAGGAATTTTCCTATAACACATACTCAAATGAATGCTATGATACATAGGAGGGAACGAGTGTCGCAAGTAAGCAAAACTAGTTCCAGCAGTGGAACATACCTATGCTCAATGCAAGGAGGTGCATGCGGGAGATGGACACTCAAGGGAATTCTCCCTCCTGGGTATAGGGTGTCAAGCTGCGAAGGATATAAACAAGGCTCTGCTTGGTTGAGGATGCAAAACTGTTGAGGAAAATTATTTATAATGCAAAGAAAGAGCCGACAATAGGCTCAATACTGCAAGCAAGGGCATGAGATGCAGTCACAACTTAACGCCAAAAAATATCCTTTTTCATAATCTTAGTCTACTTGGTTTGAAAAAGGTATAAACTTGTACCAAATAGATGTCCTTTCAAATCCAATTTATGAGTATGAAAGAGACAAGTTCACGGGGCAATCTTTTTTCTTTTTGAAAACGAGTCAGAAAAGAGCTTAAATCAAACTCGCTTGGGAGTCCTCTAGGTATAGGTCAACATGTTTATGAGTGAGAAATGGTGTTCATCATAAAGTCATGTATTAACTATAAGGGATTTCCGGTCCTACGAAAAAATCTTTGCATGGGAACCGAATGAAGTAGAGGGTATAACTAGGGTACCCATGTTTGGTAAGTCTCTACCATTTGATAACGACACTTCTAATAGAAAATAAAGAGTTATGTGTCACTAAAAAATGGGTTCGTACCTAAGGCATATGAGTGAAAGTTATAGGATGATGCAAGTGTGCATGATGGAATGGATACCTGTCCTATATGTTGGGTAGCAAAAATACATGTTTGAAGTTACGAATGGTTGACATAACGTTGAAAACCGCAAGAATCCCTGGACAAAACTACAAAAACCAACTCAATCCACTATTGTATTAGTCCATTAGGCAAAAATATTATCCAAACTATGCAAAGTGGGTAAAAATTTGCTATAAATAGTAAAAAAAAAAATACTATACCATTTTACTTTTTTACCCAAATAGTGGATTTTGGACCAAATTACCTTCAATCTTCAACTAGTGATTGTGGGAGCTATGAGTGACAGAATCAACGACCGTTTGGATAAGGTAATTCTTCTTCCCCTCTTTCTTTTTAGTGGATTACATTTTTTATTTAGGTCTCAATTTTTAAGTTATTTCGGGCGCAAATTAGAAGTTTAGCTGTACGCGGTCTAGCGTTCATGCGGTCATGTTTACGTGTGATTATAAATGTTGCAGCCCATGTATATGTCCGTAAACAATGTTTTTTAGTGAATGCTAACTCAAAAAATGATTTTTCTCTTGCAGGATGGTGCTAGAGTGGAGGGAAATGGAACATGAGGAGATAGATGTTGTTGTGGAAAGAGATCCAGGGGCCCAAATGGCTTTGAAAAGATGTGGTTTGTATAAATTTTGGGCTCTCAAACGGATGAGGGACCAAGTGAGATTTCTACAGTTGCTCATGGATTATTGGGATCCAGACCTTGATGGGAAACCATTAAGGATTGAAGTTGAGGATATTTATTTCTTGATGGGGTTGTCATGTTGGGGTGAGGTGGTTAACCTCAAATCTCAGGGAGTTGGGAGTGGTATGAAGATAGAAGAATACATAGACACTCATTGCATTGCAGGGACCGAGAAGGTCAAGAGTCAACTCCCCATCCGAGTGATAAATAATATAAGCCTCAAAATTATTGTCCTCATTTTGACATGGATCACAAGATCAGCCTCATTGCACCAAGCATTGAGGTCGCTTATGTTCTACTTCGTAGAGTGCTTGAGACCCATGGTGTACGACTGATTCACCTCACTATTGGCTAACATGAAGAGCCAGTTGACAGAATGAAAACAGGGTGGTAAGAAGAACTTCGGGTTCAGTTCCATCTTGTGTATATTTTTATTCTAGGGGGTTACAGGTTTGGGACCTAGAGTTGAGATCATTTTGTGAGGACCTCGCGATCCAGCCATGGCATGGTGGACCGAGGTGATGAGATGGCATGGGGGAGGTAGGGTGCCCACACCCTACAATGATGATTTATTTTACTAGTGGAGATGATAGGTCATTTCTCTGGATGACTACCCCTATGTAGGGATCGACTTCATAGGGGACCCTGACATGCAATTACCACTAGGGACCGCCTACAGGGACATAGCTATGTCAAAGTTTTTTAAATATTTCATTTTTTATTTATTTTTGTATAGGAAAACAAAAATATTTTTTGATGATGTTTAAGTACTAATTAGACATGTATGTGACACATACATACGTCCATGATGGCTAGACAGGATTCCAAGACATCATTGGAGGCATCAGGAAGATGAGGCGGCGGGAGGAGAAGCAGAGAGAGTCCTTAAAAATGTGCAGGGAAACATGTCTCATTTGACACAAAGGATTATGATGGTTTAGGTGGACGATCTGTCGGAGGCTATGCAATGACAGGTGGTAGGCGTGCCTAGAGCTTAGGTGTGACTCTTTTGGAATATCGTAAACATCACAGTTTTCTATAATGACACTCATCTGGAGCCATAGGCGTAGATATCATGAATTTTGTATTATCAGTTGTATATGTGTATTGAGGGTGTTAGCCCCAATTTTGTACTATAAACATCAAATTTTTTGAAATCTATATATATATATATATATATATATATAAACATGGTTCTTCGACTTTACTTATGTTACAATGTGTACATTGATGAGAATGTTTTTTTTTCCTTAGTTATGTGACAAATGCCAATCTAAAACGAAATTAGCATATGCATCATATACATAATTATAACTCCTAGGTATGTGATGATAAGTAATAAGATAAAATTGTCATTCTAAAAGGTGTTGTTGGAACAGGGGCATACCTAGGGTTCAACGCTTCAACAACACACCAAAAAAACCCTAACTACCGGCCCTTTCAGAAACACCTACGAAGCATATGAAGTCTCACCCCAGGTAGAGGCAGGGGTGGTTGTAGGACTCAAGTGTCTGCAACCTAGCTGGGACACAGATCCGTGATTGAAACACTTAAAAAAGCTCTCAACAGTTAACATTCATCAGTATTTAACCCTTATTCACATCGCAGGTTGAAACCCTAGTTACAGAGCATCACAGTATTCAACAAGATCTTCGCATAGGACAGGAGATCTGCATGCACCTCATCGTATCCTCCTTCCCTGATCTAGGTTCAAGCACAAAGCCTTCTTACAATATGCACACAAGATTCTTACAATCACTTGCACTTATCTCTACAAGTTATTAACATGCAGTATGCACAAAGCCTCTAGCTTCGCACTAAGTTGATTTTATTAGGTCTCTCCTACTTACATCGCCTAACTTTCTATTTATACATTACAAAAGGGGCCAAGACATGGGTAAACCCATGGGAAAACATCCCATACCCTTTACATAAACCTTAAATCCAAAAATGCCCTAAGAAGGGGCCGTGATCCTGCGATCTCTGCTTCGCTTTGCCTTTGACCATCCTGTCGAAGTCCCAAAATTGGTCAAACGTGACCAAGGTTCTCCAAAACTTGGTCAAGGGCCAACAAGCCCCCAACACTCACCTGTGACTCATTCTGAGTTACTCTAATATGGGTAACTCTACCTCAAATGCCTCGAGCTTGGCTCGAGCTTCTTCGACCTGTCTCTTCACCAGAGCCTCCTGCTCAACGAACTCTTGAATAACCTTCTTTGTCACAGGTCCTTCCAAGCACTGTTCCACTGTGGTGAGCACTTGTTCCTTTTATGCACCTCGTCCTTCAATTTCCTCAAACAGTATGCAAGTTGCATCCTGTACTGGCTGGAGTCACTCAGTCACTTACATGACCTTGCTCTATATGGCATGGTCTTGTTGTTGAATTGTGTGTTATACCTGGGATCGTTTCATCCTCACTTCAACTGCGCTTGTACCATTGTTGCTTGTTGCTTGGCCTCCTAAAGATGTGACTCTAGTGTCCTTAGTTCAGGGTCCTTTGTAAGGCACTCGTAAGTTTGTGCACTTTTACTACTGAGTTGTTTACATTCTAAGGCCAATGCCTTGATCCTATGGACTGCGCTTTGAGAATTTTCTTCTCTCTGGTATCACACTTCCTGTAGAGTGCTTGGCACTGCTTGTAACTCCAGTTCTGTTATCCTCTGTTGGAGTTGTTGAATGGCTTCGACAAGCTTCCCTACTTGGCTTTCCACTGGGTCTTCTTTCATCTATTCTAAGCCCATCACATAGAGAAGTGCTCTCATGAATGCTTCTTTAACTCCAATCTACTCTGCGAGCAGTTTTTCCTTCTCTTTCTGGATCTGCACTCTATCCTCTGCAAAATTGGCTTGTATGTCATCTTTTTCCTGTTGTGCAACCCGACGTTGTTCTCTGGATTCCTCTTTTTCTTGATTTAAGGCCTCTGTGGCCTATTCTTTTTCTTCCTAAGCACGACGAAGGCGATCTTCGGTTGCATATGCTATTTGGCATAGCTGGGCAGGTTCATCTCCCAACTCTGTTCCTTCTAATGACCGGGGCACAGTAGACATTGCGCGGCTAGAGTAAAGAGCTTGTTGTACCCCTTTCAACTCTGCTTCAATTCTTTCATACATGGTCTCTTGTTTGGCTTCATTACGTTGTAAGATGTCTTCTAAGGTATCTAAGACAGCGGTGATGATGAAATCTATGTCATCCATCGTTAGCATAATCTACATCTGTGTTTTAGTAGCTTTGGACTTCTTCCGCGATGTAGGCTTCATGGGGGAAACCATTTTTTTCTTGGAGGTCTCCACTTCATCAATAGGGTCCCTAGGTGGTGTTAATTCACCTTGTTTATGATTTTATTCTTCTCCTTTGTCCTCTTCTTTGTCTACTTCATCATCACGCTCCCCTCGAGGTGAGCCTGAAGCAATCTCTTCTGATGTGTTGTTCAAGTCTTGTACCTCTTCCTTTTTCTTCCTTCTTCTACTGTTGGGTGCATCATACTCTTCGAGAGAAACCATCGGACTTCCGATGAGGTCGGGGTCGGACAGTTTTTCCTGTTCGACTGGTATAAGGAAATCTGTAGGCCATTCCTTAGTGATTTCTTCCTTTTCCTCCTTTGTGAGTTTATAGTAACTCTGTAGCTCTTCTTTGTGTTCGTCTTCGCGTGAAATGATATAAATAAAATGTCCATCTATGTGGAACTTCACAAATGGTCTAAACCTGTGCAGGGTGTTCAACGTCATCTGAGGGAAAGACTCAATATCCCTATTCAATTGCAGGTAGTAGGTGTGGAACACTGTGTTTTATTTCCATTGTTTCTCCATGTCACTCGAATACCAGAGTGTGGTGAAATTCATAACTAAGGGTTCTGATAACTCAATCTCAGGGAAGGTCGTACCTTCTGGCATTTCCCAAGTAATGAAAGTGACGAGGATCAATAGCCAACTGAAGTGGAACTTGTAGCCCTGATCCTGAGCTTCATGACAATCTTGGTCTAACTGGTTGACGAGGTAGCTCACCCAGTTCATTTGTAGCACTTCCACACATTTTCTCGTACGGTCAACAATGAACCATGTGACCTGCATGGGTCTATTCTTCCTTACTATATTACCAACGATCACCTAGCAGGCAAGGCGCACTACACCATTTTGAATGGAGGATACTTTGTAGATTCACTTCCCCTTTTCCACATTTCCATAGGTATCTTTAATTTTCTTTGCCAGGGCACGATCTACAACCTTCCTTAGATAAAATACTTGTGGTTTTGGTCCTTGAATGCTTAATCTGGTGATCCGATGGATCAATGCCAGATCTACAATGATACGTCTGTCTAGCCAAAGATAACGTCCATGGAAGAAAGACAACAGTATTTTAACGCATGCGTTAAGCTCCTGATGCCTTCCAAAGTGTGGTATCTTCATCATGTTCAAGATAGTGGACCTTGTGATGTCCATAGTTCATGAATGGGGGATGATCTTTGACTTCTTCCCCTTGGTCTTGGTCAAATACTTGTGTGGGGCGAGCATTCCATGGTTCTTGCGATCTCCCAAGTTGAAGTCACTGATCTTCAAAGTCATGATTTGGCCTAACTGCAGTCTAACTGCACGTATCCCCTTTGGGAGGTACGCAGTGATCAAGGTGTAGTTGAAGTCCCTTGAGACACTTTCATGGCTCACCATGCTAGCTAGACGTGGGATATAATCAGGTAGGATAGATGGGATGAGCTTCGCATTCGCCAAGTCATCACGGTGCTTGGTGCATTTCTTTGTCGCAACTCTGGATGGTCCAAATCCATGAGTAGTCGACAGGGATGCTTACACTCCTCTCGTCGATGAGGCTTGAACTCCTATATACATGACCTTCTCATCCATGAGTTCAATAAGGATCTCTTCGATGTATTTCTCTACTTCATTGATGTTAGCTAACACACACACTCAAAATCAGGTATCTTACGTCGGTGATCAAATACTCGATGTAACAGAATGGGTGGTGATATATCAATAGGCACCAAGTGAAAGCAACTAGTTCTTTGTGGTCTCAAATAATCACAATTGGAAAAAGTGTTCTCGGTGCAACACGTGAAGGGATAAATAGACAATGTCATAACAGACTCCTCCAATGGGTAGGAATGCCTTAATAAATGCAATTCCATCCATTATGGCATGGTTCCAACGGTCTAATGGTGATCTTTCTGGCCATAACTATAGTTCAAGTTGTTTTGTACCATTGGGATAATGTTCGGGATGCCTCCAACGGTCATATTGCTTTGTCATGGCAAAGTGCCAATCTTCGTTGTTCTGATATCTTGGCGAAGTTCCAGTTCTACAAACCTTCCTTCTGTGGGTACTTCCTGTAACTTTTCTTACTTTGCTTTCTTCTTGCTGAGCTTTCTAGCTTTCTTTCCTGCAATTTGAATCACTGGTTTCCTCTTTCCATTATTTTTCTTATCTCCTCTTGGCATAGTAACTTCTCATTGTAGAGAGTTTTTCATAGGGTTCGAGGGTAATAATTCTTCTCTTTCTGGGGTAGGTGCTCGACTCTCTTGTACAGACAGGTATTTCAAGTCTTCTCATGTTTTGACGTCTATATCTCTGGTCCTCAGTAGCTTCGAATGGTCCTCTTGTTCTTCCAGTAAGTGCACTATTCTCCTAGCCACAAAATCCCTTAGTTCTTGATTTTTTTGTTCTAGATCCTCCTCTTCTTGTTTCCTTCATGTATGATCTTTCTCAATATAGGTTTTTCCTAGAAAATAGCAAATGGGGCATTGTTCTCAACAAATTTAACGATCTCAAATTCTAATTCTTTCGAATTTCCATGAGAACTCATAGATGTCTAGCTAAGTCTTCCACATAGGGTTATCAGATTTGCTCTAAATAATCCTATTCCTTCTAATGAAGGAACCATGGTAGGTTTTCCCAAAATTTCCCAAGTTCTTTCTGTCATGATATTCATCTAGGTTTCCTCATACAACATACAATATATGTCGAAGTCTCATATTCTTGTTTCTATGCACTCCTTCTCTTCTAAGATCTCTGATAAGTTGATATCTCTGTGATCATTCGGGGTTTCTTTCATTCATAATAATACAGTCTCTAATTATTTCTAGGGTTTTGTCATATCCTTAGTTTCTTGGTCTGTCTCATACTCATCCTTTCAAATTTAGAAATAATTCTAGGGAAACCCAAAAATTCATGGTCCATATCTTTACAGCAAAGACAACTAAGACCTCTACAAGGGAATTCCTTAGCAATATGTCTCAATCTTTTGCAACTATAACAAAGAGTTAATCCTCTCCTTCTTTTAAATGACCCTCAACCTTTCTTGTACTGTGCACCGAGATCACAGTAACTAACCTACAAAAAATTCTTTCTATGATCCTGCATCCATTTGTTCATCCAAACATTCTTTCTATGCATAGGAATAACATATCTTTCACTATTCTTATCATATCTACTCATATACAATCTTCTTTCTTCTAGCTATGCCCTAGTTTTCAGACTTGGACAAAATCTATTAGACATACCTAGATCCATTCTTTCAAAACAAAAATTTTCACTTATCTTACCTTTCTAAGAACATAAAGCTTTAAAATGTTACCCCTTTTCTTTGGATCTGATTCCTTTCTTAGAACAGAGCTTCGCAGTCAAGTAGAATACTGTGCACTAAAGAAGAAGATCTACGCACAAAGATTTCTTTTCTTCAGTTCCCAGCAGTCACAGTTTCATGTCCCGATAGCAGAACCATTTGTTGGCATAGGGGAAGACCCAAGGTTCAATGCTTCAACAACACACCAACAAAACCCTAACTACCGGCCCATTCGGCAACACCTTCGAAGTAGATGAAGTCTCACCCGAGGTAGAGGCAAGGGTGGTTGCAGGACTCAAGTGTCTGCAACCTATCTAGGACATAGATCTACGATTGAAACACTTAACAGAGCACTCTACAGTTAAAATTCATTAGTATTTAACCCCTATTCACATCGCAGGTAGAAACCCTAGTTACAGAGTAGCACAGTATTCAATAAGATCTAATACATCTAAGAACTTAACATATAGAAATAGATCAGATTTAGCATTCACTCATATTACCAAGCACTGAACTATCATATCATATTCATCTAACAAACAAATCACTGCACTAAGCATAAATCACAACAATCACATAACCAACATAAGCACAAAGCAACCACAACACAGGATATACGTGGTTCACCCTAGTGTGGGGCTACATCCACCAACTCTTCTCTTCTTTATTGTCTCCTTTCAATCTTATACAAGAATAGAGCCATGAGAACCCACTCTACATAGGACAGGATATCTACATGCACCTCACCAAATCCTTCTTCCCCGATATAGGTTCAAGCACAAATCCTTCTTACAATATGCATGCAAGATTCTTACAATCACTTGCACTTAAATCTGCAAGTTCTTAACACACAGTATGCATAAAGACTCTATATTTGCACTAAGTCGATTCTACTAGGTCTCTCCTACTTACATCGCCTAGCTTTCTATTTATACATTACAAAAGGGGCCAAGACATGGGTAAACCCATGGGAGGACATCCCATACCTGTTACATAAACCCTAAACCCAAAAATTCCGTAAGAAGGGGCCGAGATCTCATGATCTCTGCTTCGCCTTGTGCTCCACCTTCAACCAGCCTGTCGAAGTACCAAAATTGGTAAAACGTGACCAAGGTTCTCCAAAACTTGGTCAAGTTCCAACAAGTGTACCCATAGGAAGCATCGGAGTAACGTAGGGTCACACACACAGTAACTATCATTCAACTAACATACTACCAATTGGTAATCTAGGTAAACCTCCAAAGAGAGAATACCATGCGAAATGGCATCAGACAAAAGTTCTATAACAACGCTATATCCGACCACATTATTTGTCAATGGCCCTAGGCATACTCCACATGAAGACACAAGTAGAGCCTCGGGTGAGTAAATAACCCAAGCAGTGGAATCCAAGTTTTGTTTATGATGATTGGCTCCATTTTTTAATCTTAAGTAGACTGAAGACTCTGTTGACATCTACCAACTAAGAGAAAACATGATAGGAAAGTTGAAGACAAAAATAAAGGGAAACGATAAATACACTAAATTACATTAGTATACAAAGAGTTACGCCGAAGCTTGGGGCTCAAGCGTAATATATTTTCAAGTAGAGCCCACTCCTGGGCTCAACCAACATGTTCCTGTCATAATATTCTAATTCATAGGCTCCCTTTTCTGAGACACGTCGCATGATATAGGGACCATGCCACATGGGCTTGAACTTGCATGCCCCCAATGGTTCTTTGGCTTGATCATATAAAAGGAACAAGTCACCCTCGACGTACAATCGAGTACATACAAACTTATCATATTGAACCTTGACACGTCTTTTATTCACTTCGATAGTCATAGAGCCATCTCGACATTACTCGTCAAGGCTCTCTAGGTGCATGAGGCGTTGTTCGAGATCGAAAGTGTCAGGAAGGAGCGCAAATGCCAATCTAAGAGAATGGATTTCACATTCAATAGGTAAGATCGACTCCACACCATGTATAAACTGGAAAGGAGAAAAATCGGTGGCAGTATTGACGGAGGTTCGGTATGCCCAAAGGGTGGGATATAACATGATATGCCAGTCAAATTTTCTTTGGCTGACAATTTTCTGCAAAATGGTCTTGAGAGACTCGTTTATAACCTCTACCTATCCATTTTACTGGGGGTAGTAATGGGAATAATGACCATGCTTAAACCACATTTTGGATGCTATCTCTTCCATCATTTCATTCTGAAAGTGACTACCATGATAAGTGACAATCTCACTCGGGATTTCGAACTTGGCGATAATTTGATTGAATATGAAGAAGGCGACAATCTTCCCATCGGATTTAACTGTAGGCATGGCCTCGACTGACTTATTAAATTAGTATTTGGCCACAATAATGGGTTGATGCCCCCCAGCCGAAGTTGGGTTGCAATCCGCAAATTGCACCCCCCACTTGGTGTTGGGACCGATGGTAATGACTAGATGGAGAGGGGCTAGACACAAGTGCATTTTCTGAGTGAACACCTGGCAGGGGTGGAAATTCTTAACCGTTTCAAGGCAATCTTTAAGGATATATGGCCAAAAACAATCATCTCACAAAATTTTATGGGTTGTCGCAAGCCCAGATAGATGACCACCACAAGCCCCACTGTGGAAATCATTTAGAACTAACTCAGTTTCTTCATGAGTTAAACAACAATGCAATATATTGTCTATTCCTCGAATATATAGAGACTCATCGACGATAAGGTAATTCTTAGCTTGGTATCATATATGTCGTCGATCATCTCGCGAGAGATGCTGAGGGAACTTCAAAGTTTGAAGATAGGGAAAAATGTCTCCATACCAAGGGCCAGACAAAGAGACAAGGAAAATGTGTTCATCTGCAAAAGAATCAACATGAATAACATCCTCATCCAATCATTGGAATTCAGATATTAACTTTGCAAAGACTAGTGATTTCTTGGATTTCGTAGACGAAAAATCGAGATCGAATTATTGTAAAATGACAATCCATTTATTGTATTTCCCCCCTATGATATTCCTAGTAAGGACGTATTGAAATGGATTTACATCAACAAACACCGTATTTTGTCAAAGCAATATATAATGGCGTATTCGTTGGACTACTTGAACGATAGCCAAAGCTAGATTTTTAAAGTGAGAATATTTGAGCTCAGGACCGACTAAGTTTCGACTAATATAGTAAATGACATGCTCATGGAGCTCATCATACTCTTGAACCAATACCATACCAATCGTCTCTTTAGACGTGGAAACATAAATAAATTAATCTCTATTGTAGTCATGAGACTTTAGCAGAGGCATCAATACCAAGGATTTCTTCAAAGCATCGAAGGATTCCTGGGCTCGCTCATCCCAGATAAAAGGGGCTTCCTTCTTTAAGAGACGCATGAAACACTCTATTATAGGAAAATCCCCCTGCAGACAGGTGAACTTCCTCTTGGATCTAGAACCCTATAACCAAGACATAAAAGTGCTAACTTTGATCACTGACATCCCTTTAAACCTAGCTATGCTAATCTATAGAGAAGAGGAAGAAGATGTACCCTTTTACGATGTTTGTCCTTGCCCAGTCCAAGTTGAGCTATGATCCCCAAGATCTTCAACAAGTCCTGCAATCCAATCAATGACAAAGGATGCTTCCTATTCTACTATGATTAGTTTGAAACTAGATCTATCCATTAAAGACAAGTTCATGTAGGTATACACAATCTTGAAGGAAACATGCCAAGAAAATATATATATTAATGAAAGCAAAGCAAAGTGCTTACAACTGTAGATGCAGATGAAGCAGCCTCACCAAGATATCTTTGTCCAACCCCTTGCTCAAATGATCCACAAACAAAATGACTATGCTTCACTGATTATCTTCCTTATGAGATCATAAGTTTGATGTCTTCCATATCTCCCTCTTTCACCATGAGGAGGCCTCCTTATATAGGTTTTGAGAGGCCTAACCACCTTAGAGATCCTTGGGATAGGTTGAGGATCTTTCTCCATCAGTTGTGGATCCTCCCTAAGATCCATCCTTGACCTCAGATTCAAATCAAACTAACTTCATAGATAAGGGGAATCTAACCCTGATTTCCTCAAAAACATAACACTCCCCCAGAATGGTGCATAGAGCATTGCAACGCTCCCCTAAAGGAAGGTAAGGAGCGCTAGCACTCCCTGCTAGTGGGTAGGGGAGTACTACCCTTAAAAAGTGATTTTCAAGTGGTTTTTATCAAGGAAAAATATTTGTACTCTTCATCAAATGACATCTCCTTCTTTTAACCAGTCTCTAAGGATGTCATCAAGTGTTCCTATGATGTCGTTCGAGACATGATATAGGAAAGATGACAGTATGATATTTACGACACTTGCAACATTTGTGACCAAAGTGAGACACTTGCAACACTTGTAATTATGACAATAGGTCACCATTGAAGTGAGTAATTTTGGTGTGTAACAGATTGCCCCCCAAAGTGCGAAGTTAGAAGATGGAAACTGATGATTGAAGTACTTTGTAGACTTTTTTGAGCAAGGGTATGGACTCAGAGAACCTGGTAGAAGTTGCACACAACCATCAAACAAATATTATGATATGTTTCAAACCCAAGGAAAGCATACCTATTCTTGAGTGATAAATACTTTCAAGGTATGGCCGCCATAATATACACTACGAATCCATAATTGTATTAACAAAAAGGTATAGCCACCATAGATACAATGTGGATCTATACTCCATGACATGAACTAATCGTAGCCACAAAAAATACACAGTGGATATATGAGATGAAAAGACATAGCCACGGACCAATACGAAGTGGATCTATGTGACAGTATATGTGTCAAAATTCAAGAGAAACTCTGTCGCAACCTAGGAAAAAATACATATCAGAGTGATTATTCAACCCAGGGTCTTCTTACCGATCCTGATGTAGTATGAATCTAACCATGTGAATATATGTCCTAATGTCGAACATGGCATAAACCACTTGATTACCGGTCAATGAGGTAAACCGTTAACAAGTGCGAGAGAAATCACCATTGATGTCAATGATTCCCAAGGTACCCTATTACCTTTCAGTGGATGTAAATAGATGATCTGAAGTCGAATATCTGTGGAATCATCCAATCATAGGTCAGTGATGTAAACCAACTATTGGAAGCGAGAGGCCTTCCATTCAGGGATGCAGGTCCCAAGGTACTAACTGGTTTCTAAGTCTAATTACCGGATAATGTGTCGAAGTCGAAAGGAACAGACTAATCGAAGGAGGGCCTTGATGTATCCCCCATAAATGACATGAAATTGACAAAGAGATTTAAATTGGTGGATCAAATGAACATGGACTGACAGGGGTATTGAAACAAGAAATTTGTGATGGTTGACTCTTGAGGAAGATACTTCCCTTGAACATTGAGGCACAACAAAAGAAACATGACATGGACCAAAACATGATAAGGCAGTGGATACTGTGACTTTTTTCGGGTCACCCAAAGGAGTAAAAAAAATCAGAGGATTGGTTCAGTGCATATGTTTAGCAGATTAAAATGTATGCAAAGACAAAGTTTCATGTTCAAGGGCAACCGTAAGAGTGACCTGCGATGTTTTCAAAAACTGCTTGGCTTGCTTCCTTCAAAATTTTCCCCCATCCAGATAGAAGAGTGCCTCTTTTTTATTTAATGAGCTTGAGGTGGATAACGCATGCTAGATATAACTCACCTTCAGTAAGTCCCTCTTCATTTGTTTAATGAACTGGAAGAAGTAAGGGTTCGGTCCCGTATGGGCCCTTCAATGTATGATTTTTTTAACGAGTCCAGAGAAGGTAAACTCGGTGATTTTTTCATGTTTAGAGAGTCTGAAAATAACTTAAAAAAGACTCTAGGGTTGTTTTTTTAGTAATGTTAGTCTCACGAGGCTGAAAAATAGATAAACTACCACTCTAAAGACGTTGTTTCAAACCTTTTAACGAGTGTGAAAGAAAGAAATATCACTCGACAATCGTTTCATGTTTAGAGAGTTTGAAAAGATCTTAAAGGTGACTTCAGGGGGTTCCTTTTTCGTGTATCCATGCGAGTCCAAAAAAGTGATAAAGTATGCTTGGTTACATTCTCATGTTTTTATGAGCATGAGAAAGAACAAAGACTAGGCTCGGTATTGGTATCATTTTTACACAAGCTTGAAACAAAATTAAACTATACGTGTAAATTCCCAATGTCATTTCCAAAGTTTGGGATACCCATGGATGGTTGGTACTCTGCCCCCAGCTGGAAAATCTAGTGGCATAACTCCAGAATGATAATCAAAGGCTAGAGACATTCCCCCCAAGCTTCAAATCGTTCACCGACTTTGAGGTTGTCACCAATTTTTCTACTAAATGGAGAAAAAGGATTCAGGTGGATGAAATGAAGGTTCAAATACGAGACCTAACGAAAGACTCGAATCGACATCTATGAGATCTAGCGAAAGACTCGACCTGACGAGAGAGGTGAATGCTTCATTTTTTAACAAGCTTGACGTAGGAAAAGAACTATGCTCAGGGCTCCGGGTTCAGTCCCCAGATTTCTGTTTCATTTTTTAACGAGCTTGCTATAGAGAGGAAAGCTATGCTCAAGGCCTCTATTTAATTTTTCTAACGAGATTGCTACAGAGAGGAAAACTATTCTCATGGACTCTTCTTGATCATGTATTCCAAGAGGATAATGCTCTGGAAGGAAACCATGTCAAGGGACAAAACTCAGTCATGGCTTCCAAGAGATCTTCATTGGATGGAGGAATAATGATCCTAAAGGAACATATGTTGAGGGTTGCGTCAAGGGTAAGGAGATCAGGCTCCAATAGACCTACTGAAGAGATAACCATGTCAACTACTAGATCTAATTCATCAGAAGTTGAATTCATGGGAGACAATGCCACATAATTGACATGTGGAAGGGGTGATACTAACTGCATATAAGACCTGTTTAGGGAGGTCATTGGGTTGATGGTCAAGTTAGGGCCAACAAATTAAAGTTGATCAATGGTCACCATTCTTCCAGCGTGATGGAAGTATATCACATGGAAGAGATTGGAAACAATAGCTTTCATGGCATATAAATAATCTCACCCAAGGAGTAAATCGAAATCCAAGGGGTCCTGGACTACCATAACATCAATAAAGACAGTTTTCCCTCCCAAAGTTATGAGAAACTGAGGAAGGATCCCTAAAGGGTGACTGGTTCTTCGGTTAAAATTGAATAGAGTCTAGGTAACCAACACAAGATGAGGATAACCCAAAGCTTGCCAAGCAATAGAGGAAAAAATACTAATGAACAAACCTTCATCAATAAACACATGAGGAACTACTCGTCCACAAACCTGTACTGTAATCTTGAAGGGAATGTGAGAGGGAAGAAGAAGTCTAGTTAGAACACCCCAATCAAAAAGGATGGCCTCATTGCTTGGAGGGAGTTTTGCAGGAGAGGGAGGAATGCCCCCTAGCATGGTAGATTTTGTATCAACGAGAAAAACGTGGGCAGAATCGGGTTTACTCTCTAGCGGGAGAGTAGGATCAATTGATAACGACATCAAATCGACCACTTGGGTTTCATTCTCCAAGGGGAGAATGGAGTCGAAAGGTGGAAACATATCGATTGCTTGGGTTTCACTCTCTAATGGGAGAGCAAGATTGACTGAATATGGGATCAGATAAACCACTTTATCAATTGGTTCAACTAAGGACATGACCCGATTGATGACATGATCAGCCAGACTGACCGATGAAGGGACCGAAGAAACCACTTTGGCACTTTTTAGAGGAGGAGTGGGATTGACCACGTTGGCACTCTTCAGATGAAGGGTGGGATTGACCAATGACGGGACTGGATCAGTCACTTGGGTTTCACTTTTCATATGAAAAGTGGGGCTGATCAATGATGGAACTGGATCAACTACTTTGGTTAGTGGTTCAACCGAGGATGAAACTAGATTGACCACCTGATCAACTGGACTGACCGGCTATGGAACCGTATTGACCATTCCATCAACTAGTGATGGGTTGGGGGAAATATTATGATAACTAGTTGGAAGTTGAAGCTTTTCCAAAAGAGAAGAATCCTAGTCCATATGAGGACAAAGGTGAGAATAATGATCACCTTCACATAACATAAAAGGAAATTTGACAGTCGTCTTCTTCTTACCAACCTTAACATCACTAGCTGACGGGGCATCACCAACATGTACATCAGGGGCTGATGACATGGAAGGCAAAATTTCTAAGACCTTGGGAAGACTAGGGAAATTGCTTAGAAAGTGGTCACCCTTACAAAGACTGCAAGGGAATTTGGGTTTCAGATTATGTTAGCACTCTGTAATTTTCCCAAGGCTATGGAGGTAGTCATAGAGGCAACATAAAAACCACTTTGAGTCTTGGATCTAGCCCTCCAAGACTCAGAGAGGGATCTCTCTATCTGATATAACTTTGTTGAAAATAAGATATTAGGCTAGATATGCAAAACAAGGGTTTGTTTATGGATTTTGAATTGGTTTGGTTGAGACATAAAAAGGACCATTGGGAAAAATGGAGTCAAAGATTAAAGATGATTGAATGAATGAATAACAGAGACATATGTAACCAAGAAAGACAGTCATATCAGTGGATTCTTATAATTTATGATATGCAGAGAGGAAGAAATCAGGGATCATTCCAAATGCAGAGCAGAGTTTATCTGAATTCTGCATTCAATATTCAAAAGAAAACATAAACATTGTCTTTAAGCCAGATCAGGGTGTTCATGAAAAATCCTGAGCATACTCTTCTTATAAGCAATGAGGATAGAAAAACAATATGAAAAACAAAGGAATAACAATTTACATCAGAGAAAACTTCACCACGGAAAATGACACAGGAATCTGGAAAATAAAGTCTTTGTATTCATTCATTACAGTCAATCAAAACCTGTGAGAATTTTTTACATTTTGGTCATTCCCCGTCCCCTGACTTATCAAAAGTTGGTGGCTTTATAGCCTTTACATCAAATATTTAAATCCTAGAATACTGGATCAAATTTACTTGAAATAGAAAATCAAAATTGATATAAGAGAATAGGAAAGCATCCTATAAAATAGGTCAACTCCTTATCTCAAGTGGTCTTCATTTATTTCAAAGTCTTCGACAGGTGTAGTAATCCTTCGAAGGCTAATGGATCTTCATAAGATGTGGGATAAGTTGAAATTTGCACTTTTAGCACAAAGACAGTTTTTTGCCCAGAAAATAGGTAACCAATTTAACCTTTCCACCTTGCTAGGCACCTCCAAAATCAAAACAGAACCTTATTAATGATGACGTTAATTATTATCTACCATTTAGAACTTTCCTTGAGGCATTTGGATAAGAAACACTTGGATATGTGTGAAAACAATGCTTCTGTACCCTGTCTGTTCTTTCGGTGGTTAATAGAGGCAAAATCAGAGCCTGTTAGCCACCAAAAGCTCTGCTTTCGGTGGCTAATGAACAGTTGAAATGTTTGCCTAAGCCACCGAAAGTCTTTTCTTAGTGAAAATTAACAAGATTTCAAAATACATTTTGTCTTAGCTTAAAAAAACTTCAGGGCTGATCTTTTGAAGCCTCTACTTCTTGAGTAGGTTCTAGAATGGCTATATGATTATTGGTTTCCTCTGGATCATTCAAACAGATGGTTGCACTTGCTAGGGTTTCAATATCAACAGGTGCTTGAGGCTGAGGTCTTGAAGGCATGGCTTGCAACTTCAATAACCTAATATTTTTATTCAAATGCTTAGCTAATCTCCACAACTTATGATTGTCCTTTATGATCCTCCTCCTCTTGTTATTTTCCTTTACATTTTCAAGTGCCAATCTTTCCAAGGTTGCACTAGTTTCTGTGGAATTATTTGATAGAGTCTCGTATCTGGCCTTTAACACCCTCTCTAACACTTCCTGTTGTGTTATTTTCTCTTTGAGTTTCTTAATCTTCTTTGATTGGTTCTGCTTCTTTTTTCTGCTTGATGTTTCACCTTTTTCAAGACTTGTGAACATATTAGTTTCTGGTGCTTTCTCCATGGAGAATTCTATATTTTCATCAATAGGGACTTCTTCTTTTTTTGGTTCTTCATCTGAATCTGAATATGGAAAATTTAGAAAGTTTGTCTTCTTTGGTGCATCCTGCTCTCTGTGTCTTCATTAAAATCCAGCTTCTTCTTTTCTTTCTTGGGCTTGAAGGATGAAGTATCTTGCTCAGATTCCATTGGAGAGATAGATCTCCTCTTCCTTTTTCCACTTCTGGGAGTAGAGGACTTCTTTGAAGAAGATCCCTTTTTATCCTCTGGCTGTAGATCTGTCTGAAACTCATTCCAAAATAATAAGTCGCCCCAATCCTTGTTCCTTCTCTGTAGCAGTTCACAAATCAATAGCTTGATCAATCCATGATGAGACAATCTACCTTCCACCTTTCTGGGTTTGTATTTAACTTGATGAGCCATCTTAGTCAGTCTCCTATGAAGATAATAAGGCATATTGAGTGGGCTCCTACCAATGAAATGGTTCATGAGTTTAAAGTGATAGATCATCACCCTATTGTATATACGTTCACAAGTTATATAAACAAGGATGGCCTTTAACAAGTGTTGCCATTTATCTTCAAGAAAATACATAGGAATGTCTTTCTTCCATATCAAACACATGTGCTCTGGTTTCAAGTAAGACCTAAATTAAACATCCTTTGTAACAGTGGTTTTGAACCAATTTTCTCCAGTCCTTGAAATCTCTGTCACTTCAGCTATGATGGCTTCATCCACTTGGAATTCATCTTGGCCAATGACTTCTTTTCTTCCATCAAAAGTCAGTGAAAAATCTTGCCACCTGCTGATGACAACTCTGCACTTTTTTACAAAATTTGTAACAACATGCGTCCTTGAAGAGCTAACACACCTCTGGGTGTGATTCCAGGTAACCAGTATCATCAAGATCCTTCCTCAAAGTTGCTCCTCCTCTCTTCATTTGTTAGAATGCTCATGTACATGTAATTGGAAATTTGGGCTTGGAGGGAGACCACACAACGCATAATTAGGGAGGTTTGGTTTAGCTGCAACAGAGATGAGAAATATGGGATATGCATTAAGGAAGGGCCTGATTACGAGGGATGTGAGAGAGAAATTTAAGATTTGAAATAATCATGATTGGTAAACTTTGAAGGATAAGAAGTACACATCCACGTGATTTTATGAAACAAAAGTGTTGGCCCTTGACCAAGTTTTGAGGAACACTTGGTCATGTTTGACCATTTTTGGACTTCGACAGCCTGTCAAATATGGAATGCCAAGCGAAGCAGAAATCACAGTTTCTCGGTCCCCTTTTGGCCCCTTTTAGGGTTTTGGGTTAATGTAATGGGAAAGGGATGTCGGCCCATGGGTTTACCCACGCTTAGGCCCACTTTTGTAATGTATAAATAGAAGGATAGGAAATGTAAGAAGTAGTAGATATGATTGCTTAGTGCAATTGGTAGTGCATCTATGTTATGTTGAATAAGCACTCTATGCGAAATGTGTAAGGCTTGCAAGGTTAAGTGCAAGTTATTGTGAGGTTTCTATAGAAAGCTAAGTGTTATAACGCAATGAATAAGGATCTACCCAGTTGCGCAGATCTTCTATCCTATGCGAAGAAGGGTTTTGGAGGCTTTGTGCTTGTAACGGATTGAAGACAATAATAAAGAAGAATATCTTGTGGAGGTATCCCCAGGGTGGGGGCGAACCACGTAAATCTATGTGTTATGCTCTGTGATTTGATTCAATGTGTTTATCTTTGCTAATGCTATGTGCTTTGATATATCCACTTATTCTCTGTGATTCTTAGATATATATGATTGTTGGATATGATGTGTATGAGGATGCTTAGTGTTGATCTGGGTTAGTGTGGTTAAGTGTTGAAATACCGTAGATCTGAGTGTACACCGGGAATCTCTGTGTTGTCTGCGAAGTATAATAAGGATATAAAATTGATGAATGATCAATGCTAAGTTCTATGTAAATGATATAATCACATATTTGTGTCCCAGCTAAGGTTGTAGACACCTGATTCTTTTAACCACCCTTAACTCTACCTTAGGTGATACTTCATCTGCTTCGCAGGTGTTGCCGAAAGGGCCAATAGTTAGGGCTTTGTTGGTGCACTCTTGAGCATTGAACCCTGGGTCTTCCCCTGTTCCAACAAATGGTTTCATTACCGGGACCTGAAACTGTGATTGTTGGGAACTGAGGAAGAAGAAACTTTGTGCAAAAGAAATCTTCGTGCGTAGATTTGTTGCCCTAGTGTGCAGCTTTTTACTCGACCTGTGAATCTTTGTGCCAGAAATAAGGTCAGATCTAAAGAAAGGAAGATCAGATATGAAGAAAAGAAACAAGATCTAAACACTCTGTGCTCTAAGAAAAGTAAAAGTGGAAATTTCTGAAAGAAACACGTTAGATCTGTAGAAAAGAGGTAAGATCTGTAAGCTATTTTCTCTAATAAAGGTAAGAATAGTTAAAAAAATTTAGATCTGGGAACTTTGTGCTCTGTATAAGTAAGATAAGTGACTTTTTTTTTGTTTCTAAAGCATGGATCTAGGTATGTTTGATAGATTCTGTCATAGCTTAAAAACTAGGGAATTAATAGATGAAAGAAAGTTTGATATGAATAAATCTGATAAGTATAATAATAGATATGTTATACCTATGCATAGAAAGAATGTCTGGACTAACAAATGGATGTAGGATCCTAGAAAGATTTTTTTGCAGGTTAGCCATCACGATTCTAGTGTGTAGTACATAAAAGGTTGGGGATCATTTAAAAAGAAGAGAGGATTAACCCTATGTTACAGTTGCAGAAAATCAGGCCATCTAGCTAAGGAATGCCTTGGTAGAAGACCTAGTTGTCTCTGTTGCAAAGCTATGGACCATGAGGTATTGGATTGCCCTAGAATGATCACTAAGATTTAAAGGATGAATCTGAATCAAGAAGACCATAATGTAGATCCAGAAAAGGAAGAAACACAACAAGAATCAGAGAAAGTATTAATACAGATGAAAGAAACCTTGAAGGAACATAAAGATGTTCGATTACCAGAGAGCTTCAAATAAAAGGAGAAAGTCAAAGCAAGAATAGGGGACTTCGAAATTGACTATATTCTTGATGAAGAAACACAAGTGAACATTATGCCAGAAAGAACTTGGGAAGCTATAGGGAAGCTTGCCATGATTCCTTCATTGGGAGGAATAGGACTATTCAGAGGAAAATTGTTGATGTTATGTGGAAAACTCTTTCAAATACCTATGATAGTCAATGGAACTTCAACATAAGAATATTTTGAGATTATAAAATTCATTGAGGACATCGCCCCGTTTACTATGCTACTCAGAAAACCATGGATTGAAAGAGATCAAGCCAGAAAGAAGGAAAAAGAAGAAGATTTAGAACAGTAGAGACAAGAGTTAAAAGATTTCATGACTAAAAGGATCGCACAGTTAATAGAAGAACAAGAGAATCGCTTGAAGTCATCTGACACTAGAAGCCCAGATGTCGAGGCCAAAGCTACACAAAAGGCTGAAATTTCTACCCTAGACAAAGAAGATGTGATATACCTAAACCCTAGGAGAGAATCTCACCAGCACGAAGTGACTATGTCCAAGGAAAATAAGAATCAAAATGGGAAGAGAATCACCAAGACAAAGCTCACTAGAAAGAAGGCTAGAAAGCTAAGTAAGAAGAAGGCTAAGATTAAAAAATTACAGAAGATCCCAGAAGGTACCTCGCAACAAGACACTTTGCAGAATTGAAGCTTCGCCAGGATATCAGAACAACGACATATGCCACTTCGCCGAGGTGAAGTAATATAACCGTTGGAAGCCAATATAACCGTTCAACTGCCACTTCAAACGGGTTGAAAACAATTTATGGCTTGCCACTAGACCGTTAGACTGCACCATAATAGGCAAAACATAAGTTAATGTAGCCTCATACCCATTACAGGCAGATCATTGCTAAGTTTCCCTACTTAGTCCATCACGCCACGCACTGAGAATAATTTTTTCTAAGTGATAATTTGAGCTCGAAGACTGAGATTACTTCACCCTGTGATCATTGCTTTGTTCCCATACTATTCACTGTAGTCTCTGAATTCATTTTCACACCCGAGCTAGCTGTGTCGAGCTTGTATGTCGGACGAGCTCAACACTGTTGAGAAAGTAGTTGAAGAAGTTTTGATTGACTTAATGACCGAGAGAGTCATCTCAAATCTAGGATTATCTATAGGAGTCCAAGCATCATCAATGAGAGGGCTCCAAGCCTCCCCTTCCACTACTTGCGCCAGTCTATCCCGACCGACCAATGAGAAACAGGCCAAGCACAGGGATGACATTGCAAATGCCATGCTTATCCCATCCATTCTACCTACTTACTTACCACCTCTAAGCAATGCCATCAATCATGACAGTGTACCTCGAGACTTTGAGTACACTTTGATCACCGCATACCTTCTGAAAGGGGTGCGTGCAGTTCGTGCTAACCAGGATAAGCTCGCAGCACTGAAATTTAGTAATTTTAACCTTAGAGATTGTAACATTTACAACATGTTAGCCCCGCATAAGTACTTAACCAGGACCAAAGGCAAGAATTCTAAGATTGTCCCGCAGTCGTGGACCCATAACCTCGCGTAGTCCACACTACTTAATGTAATGAAGATATCGCACTTCGGCAGACACCAGGAAGTCAACGCATGCGTCAAGTTGATGTTGTCTTGCTACCATGGAGGATACGTATGGTTGGACTGCCGCATCACTATGGATCCAACCTTAATCAATCGGATCACAGGAATTAGTATGTAGGGCCCTGACCCACAAGATTTTTACCCTAGAAATACCTCAGACTGAGCACTAGCACAGAATATAAAAGAAACTTATGACGATTTCGAGAAAGGCATGTGAGGCTACAAGGTAGCCTCTATCTAGAGTGGTGCAGTGCGCCTTGCCTGGTAGCTGATCATGGGCAAGCTAGTTCGCAAGAATGTACCAACACAAGTGACTGGATTTGTAGTTGACCTCACAGGGAAGTGCGTTGAGGGAGGGACTATAGATGAACTGGGCATAGTACCTTGTAAACTAGTTAGAGCTTGATTGCAGAGAAGCGCAAGACCAAGGGTATGAGTTCCACTTTAGTTGGTTCTCATACTAATCACTTTCATCGCCTGGGAGCTACCAGAAGGTGCCACGTTTCTAGTGATCGAACCCTTCGAACCATTGGTCATGAAGTTCTATACGTTGTGGTACTCTAGTGACATGAACAAGCAGTGGCATTCTAATGTCGTCTTCCATGCCTATTACAACCAATTGAAGAATGAAATCCAGTCTACACCGCACCTCACCCCAAACACACTTCACGGGTTTAGACCTTTGATAAAATTCAGCATGGATGGCCACTTCACCTATATCACAACGCACGCTAATGAGCACAGACAACAACTCTAGTCATACTACAAGTTGACAGAAGAAGACTTGGAGAACATTACCAAGGAATGGTCAGCGAACCTCCTTGTTGCAGTGGACACCGCAAAAATTTTCGACGTGGATAGACCTGAAGCTATGCCAGATACACCTGGACCAAGAAATACTAAGAAGGATGATGAAGCTCAAGATGTCCATAGCACATCCACAAATACTACTTCGATCTCACCTATGTAGGGAGGTGATGGTGAAGAACTAGGTGGCACAAAAGTTGAGCAAAACAAAGGCAAGGTTACTCTGCCTAGAGAGGGGGAGGATACCTCTAAGAAAAGGAAGATTACTCCACCAAAAACCTCATCCTGAAAGAAAATTAAGGCCACCTGGACTATGTTTAAGACTACCCTCACACTGAATGACTTCAACTTCTTAGTCGCTGCGCTAAATGATGCTTCACTAGAGATCATAGAAAAGAAAGAGGTGAAGCAGGAGGAGGTATTCATCTGAATCAAGGGTGAACTTCAAGAAGTGCAACAAGCACTCCAGTCCAGCTGATCAGTTTCTACTACACCCTTGACAATTAGAACAGTAGGAATAGGCGATGAGCCCACCCAATTACACCAGATCGTCGATAAAGTAGAAGCTCACCTTCGACGAGCTCAAGAATACATAGCACAAGCCACCCAGTCTTTGACACAAGTACAAAGTGCACTTGTAGAAAAACAGAGTAAGTAAGAATGGGAAAATATTTCCCTACAAGTGAAGTGGGATGAGGAAAAAGAACAGTTACAGTAGAGCAAGGACCAGTTACTAGCAGAGCAACTTGAAGTATAGGAAAGGGTTCACAAAGCACTTCGCTATGTGATGGTCATAGAAGTGAAGATCAAAGAACGTGTCCCATAGCAGGTGGCACAACATGAATAAGTAATCCAACAACTTCAGCAGTGCATCACAGATCTGAAACTTCGTACCATGCCTGAGACTCCTCAAGAAATAAGAGATATAAGGGAGGAAACTGCCTGCAGCGCAGTTGGTCGATTAAAAACCCTTTCCTTAGAATGCAAGCAACTGAGCGCTAGAAGCACCCAGACTTATGAGAATCTCATAGAGAATCTAGAGTTGCAGGCATTGGAGGCACAACTCCAAGAAGCAAAGAAAAACACAAATATGCTATAGGCACAGCTGAAGGCCTTGACCCCAGTCGAAAGAATGAAGAGATTTCCAGAACAACACATCGCCCAACAATAGGTACACACATTGAAAATTAAAGTGATGGAAGTCTCCCAATGACTTCAACCAATCCAAGAAAAGGCATGCCAACTGTTCACTGAAGTTAAAAGCTAGGGAGTCAATCTTGAACAGGTTCTCATCATCGTAGAACAATGCCTAGAAGGGCCAGTAAATGATGCAGTGATCTAGGAGTTCATTGAACAATAGGTTGTCGCACTCCAGTAGATCAAAGCATCTCAAGCCAAGATCGAGGCGTTTGAGGTGGAATTGATCAGACTAGAGTGACTCGGGACGCGTCATAGGTGAGTGTTGGGGGCCTATTGGCCCTTGACCAATTTTTGATGAACACTTGGTCATGTTTGACCGTTTTTGGACTTCGATCGCTTGTCAAAGATGGAGCGCCAGGTGAAGTAGAAATCATGGGATCTTGGTCCACTTTTGGGCCCCTTTTAGGGTTTTGGGTTAATGTAATGGGAAAGGGATGTCGGTCCATGGGTTTACCCATGCTTAGTCCCACTTTTGTAATGTATAAATAGAAGGATAGGCAATGTAAGAAGTAGTATATATGATTTCTTGGTGCAATTGGTAGTACATCTATGTGATGTTGAATAAGTGCTCTGTGCGAACTGTGTAAGGCTTGCAAGGATAAGTGCAAGTTACTATGAGGTTTCTATAGAAAGCTAAGTGCTCTAACGCAAGGAAGAAGGATCTAGAAAGTTGCACAGATCTTCTGTACTATGCAAAGAAGGGTTTTGGAGGCTTTGTGCTTGTAACGGATTGAAGACAATAATAAAGAAGAATATCTTGTGGACGTAGCCCCAGGGTGTGTTGGATTACTGAGAGGGAGGCTGAATCAGTAATAACATAATTATAATCCTTTTTCTTCAAATGTTATATCAATGTAGAATTATTATCCAAAAAT
>SNQJ01S0127123.1:40081-50421 GCA_010110895.2 Picea sitchensis | reverse complement strand
GGAGAAATGGATGTCTGGTAGACCATCAACTAATTTGTGCTTGCTAAGATGTTGCATGTATATGAAATTCAAATGTCCAAACCTTTCATGCCATATCCTACTACTTTCATCAGCATGAGTAAGCAGTAAAGAAAAATTAGGTTCAATGAATTCAGAAAATGTATACAATCTAGACTGATGATTTACCTCACCGGTAGCAACCCTAGAGTTGGTTTGCATGTTGTAGATGTCCAGGAAATTTGTTGTGAATATGACTTTCTTTTCGGTGCCAGAATTCATCATATGATACATAGAGAGAAGGTTGACAGAAAGCTTGGGAACATGCAACACATTCTCGAAGCTTCTGTTGGTGAGTTCAATCCTTCCTTTGCCGGTGACTTCAACAGAAGAGTTGTCCCCCATCAGAATAGGAGGACCTTTGCATGCATCCAACGAAGAATATACTTCTTCTGAGGCAGCCATGTGATGTGATGCTCCTGAGTCTATGATCCAAGCATCGAGAGAAGAGTTGATGGCAATCAAGGTATGGCTAGAATTGCCTTTCTTGGAATTCAAATCTTCTGGCTTCTTCTTCTTTGCACCCTCAAGGATGCGATCTCCAAGGTTGTTTTGATGAAGTATCTGAGACATTAGATCTATTTTTTTTTGCATGCATGCGGAGTCCGAATGGAATCCTTTGTGATAGTATGTGCATTGATCTCCTTTTCTTCCCTTTTCTCCTTTAGATCCAGAGGCATCGGTGAAGGGTTTTTTGTACCCTTCCTTCTTTGTATGTGCTTGAGATTTCCTCTTATATTTATATTTAGATTTCTGATATTTTTGGCTGCCATCATGCATAGTGAGTGCATGTGCCCTTGGGCCTTTGATTGCGCCCATGTTGATGAGCTTGGTTTGCTCTTGTGTCAAGGATTCGATAAAGTCCTCAAGAGAAGGCATCTTCTAGGTGGATCCATAGGCGAATCTGACAGTATGGAGTGTAGATACGAATACCAAAATTCAGGACCAATCTTGGAGATAATGGTGAGAACCATTTGTTTCTCCTCCTTCGATTTATCAACCTCGCAAGCTTTGAGTTGTGACAGTAAATCCTTGAATTTTGTAAAGAAATCTTGGATATTCTCCAAGCTTTTTGGATCCAATGTGAGCAGATACACCTCCAGCATGTGTCCCCTCATATCATCCTATTTTCCAAAGAGCCCTTCCAATATGGTCCAGGATTCATTGGGATTCTTACAGGAAGATATGTGAAAAAGGAGATTGGGAGAAATAAGACTGCAAATTCTTCCGAGTGCCTCATCCATGCGATTTAAGTACTTCGATTTTTCTATGTCTGATGTCATATATGTATATGTATTCATGGTTAACCTATACAACCCTCTGGATCGAATATGTATGGCTATTTTCTCCTTCCATGAAAAATAGTTGTAAGGTGTAAGAATGAATTCTTTTTGGAATTCCATCTTTCCGCTGTCTTCAGTCTTTTATACCTGCAAAAAAATTTGGTGTAGCTTTTTCTTAGCAGTCCATAGGATTTGATACCATGTAAATGTGTTGAAACTTCATATAATATATCTAGCTAAACAATAATACACACATTTGCAGAGAGAATTGGAGAAGGAAGAAGAAGGAGAGAAAGAATGGAAGAATTCTCATTAATCGTTATAAATAATGAATAATTTACACATGATATAATCTGTGTAATTCAATGAGTTCGAATTGAGGTGAACCAAGTCACCATAGTGGTCGTATAGAGTGATATGGACACACACCAACAGTTACAGGAGTGAACTTCCACCTATTCTAGTCTCTCAAGCAGTTACGGGAGTGAACTGCCACCTAGTTGAGTTAACTAGTCAACTAGTCTTTAGTTAAATGACTGAACAGAGAGTAGTGAGGAGTTAACTGAGGGAATCAAGGCTAATGTGCCAATCTAGTGATGATACCAAGGCAAGGTCGAATTATCATGGTGATGATCCCAATGTTGCATGGTGATGATCCCAATGCAACATCTAAACTCAACTCAACTAGTCGAACTGAAGTGTGAACTGAAAGAGAATATTCTCTAGGTGGAATATTCTCTCCTAAAATATAGGATACTGGATAATGACTAATTATGACTAATAAAAAAATAAAAACCTTAGGAAAAATAAATCCCAAGTGTGTGTGAAGTAAAAAGTAACTCCAACACAAGCAGATCAAGAAAATCCTCAAGATTTTGAATATGCTTTTCAGCAGTGATCTTCACATTTTCTCCATCAAACCTGGGAAAATTATTTATCTAATTGACAAAAAGGTCAAGGAGAAAAGGAGGAAAATGTAGAGTCTTGTATCTGTCTGGGATTTTTGCAGGTATAGGAGGTGAAGCAAGAGGCTTACAACCATCCAGAGGTTTAGCAAGAGTAGGAGATAAAACATGAGGCTTATGTCTCACTAGTATTTCTACAGGTGCATCAGTATGTACACGATCTACAATTTGGGGCTTGGTCTCTTGAGGCTCATCAATTAGCAGGTGGTCAATGAAAACTTTAGCAATGTACTTTTGATCAATCTTAAAATAAGATAGAACATAATTACATATAAAACCAAAGATGTCTTGAATGCAATTTGGACTTGAATACCTGCTCTTTCTAGGCTGCTTGGTCATGCTTCAGGTTCTTCCTCTAGTGGATTATTTGAATTGGAATTGTATGGAGCTGATTGGAGTTTCCAGATGAATGATCTCAGCCTTCTTATGTCTGGTCACTAACCACCATCAATGATCAGATCTGGAACTTGAAGTACACTACTGGAGAAAGTTCCCCAGTATGGTTGCCATTTTGTTAGCACTCGGTAATTTTCCCAAGGATGTGGAGGAAGTCATAGAGGAAAATTCAAAACCACTTTGAGTCTTGGATCTAGCCCTCCAAGACTCAGAGAGGGATCTCTTTGTCTGATATAACTTTGTTGAAAATAAGATATTAGGCTAGTTATGCAGAACATGGGTTTGTTTAAGGATTTTGAATTGGTTTGGTTGAGACATAAAAAGGACCATTGGGAAAAATGGATTCAAATATTAAATACTATTGAATGAATAAATAAAAGAGAAATATGTAACCATGCAATATAGTCATATCAGTGGATTCTTATAACTTTTGATAGGGAGAGACGAAGAAATCATGGATCATTCCAAATGTAGAGCAGAGTTTATCTGAATTCTGCATTCATTCTTCAGAAGAAAACATAAACCTTGTCTTTAATACAGATCAGGGTGTTCATGAAAAATCCTGAGAATTCTCTTCTTATAAGAAATGGGGGCAGAAAAACAATATGAAAAACAAAGGAATTACAGTTTACATCAGAGAAAACTTCACCACAGAAAATGACACAAGAATCTAGAAAGTAAAGTCTTTGTATTGATTCATTATAGTCAATCAAAACCTGTGAGAATTTTTTACATTTTGGTCATTACCCATCCCCTGACTTATCAAAATTTGGTGCCTTTATAGCCTTTACATCAGATATCCAGATCCTAGAATACTGGATCAAATTTACTTGAAATAGAAAATCAAAACTGATACAAGAGAATAGGAAAGTATCCTATAAAATAGGTCAAATCTTATCTCAAGTGGTATTCATGTCCTTCAAAGTCTTTGACAGGTGTAGTAAGACTTTGAAGCCTGATGGATCTTCACAAGATGTGCGATAAGTCGAAATTTCCACTTTTGGCACAAAGACAGTTTTTTGCCCAGAAAATAGGTAACCAATTTAACCTTTCCACCTTGCTAGGCACCTCCAAAATCAAAACAGAACCTTGTTAATGATGACTTTAATTATTATATACCATTTAGAACTTTCCTTGAGGCATTTGGATAAGAAACACTTGGATCTGCGCGAAAACAATGCTTCTCTGCCCTATATGTGCTTTCAGTGGCTAATAGAGACAAAATCTGAGCCTGTTAGCCATTGAAAGCTCTACGTTCGGTGGCTAATGAATAGTTGAAATGTTCGCCTAAGCCACTGAAAGTCCCATCTTAGTGAAATTAACAAAGTCACAAAATACCTTTTGTCTTTGCTTCAAAACAATTCAAGGTGGATCTTCTGAAGCCTCTTCTTCTTGAGCAGGTTCTGGAATGGTTGTAGGATTGTTGGTTGCCTCTGGATCATTCAAACGAATGGCTGCACTTGCTAGGGTTTCAATATCAACAGGTTCTTGAGGCTGAGGTCTTGAAGACATGGCTTGCAACTTCAATAACCTGATATTTTTCTTCAAATGCTTAGCTAATATCCACATCTTATGATTGTCCTTTATGATCCTCCTCTTCTGCTTCTTTTCCTTTACATTTTCAGGTGCCAATCTTTCCAAGATTGCACTGGTTTTTGTGAAATTCTTTGATAGAGTCTCATATCTGGCCTTTAAAACCCTCTCTAACACTTCCTGTTGTGCTATTTTCTCTTTGAGTTTCTTAATCTTCTTTGATCGGTTCTGCTTCTTTTTTCTACTAGATGTTTCACCTTTTTCAAGACTTGTGAACATCTCAGTTTCTGGTTCTTTCTCCATGGAGAATTCTATATTTTCATCAACAGGGACTTCTTCTTTTTTTGGTTCTTCATTTGAATCTAAATATGGAAAATTTAGAAAGTTTGTCTTCTTTGGTGTAGCCTTCTCTATGTCTTCATTAAAATACATCTTCTTCTTTTCTTTCTTAGGCTTGGAAGATGAAGTATCTTTCTTAGATGCCACTAGAGAGATAGCTCTCCTCTTCCTTTTCCCACTCCTAGGAGTAGAGGACTTCTTTGAAGAGGATCTCTTTTTATCCTCTGGCTGTAGATCTATCTGAAACTCATTCCAAGATAAGAAGTGGTCCCAATCCTTGTTCCTTCTCTACAACAACTCACAAATAAATAACTTGATCAAGCCGTGATGATACAATCTACCTTCCACCTTTTTGGGTTTGGATTTAACTTAATGAGCCATCTTAGTCAGGCTCCTGTGAAGATAATAAGGCAGATTGAGTGGGCTTCTACCAGTGAAATGGTTCATGAGTTTAAAGTGATAAGTCATGACCCTATTGTATCTACCTTGACAAGTTATATAAACAAGGATGGCCTTTAACAAGTGTTTCCATTTCTCTTTAAGAAAAGACATAGGAATGCCTTTCTTCCATATCAAACGCTTATGCTCTAGTTTCAAGTAGGACCTAAATTCAACATCCTTTATAACAGTGGGTTTGAATCAGTTTTCTCCACTCCTTGGAAGCTCTGTCACTTTAGCTATGAGGGCTTCATCCACTTGGAATTCATCTTGGCCAATGACTTCTTTTATTCCATCAAAAGTTAGAGAAAAATCTTTTGCCACCTGCTGATGAGAGCTCTACACTTTTTTACAAAATTTGTAACAACCTGCGTCCTTGAAGAGCTGACACACCTCTGGGTGTGACTCCAGGTAACCAATATCATCAAGCTCCTTCCTCAAATCTGGTCCTCCTCTCTTCATTGCTAGAATGCTATTATAACTGCAATTAGAAATTTGGGCTTGGAGGGAGACCACACAACACAAAATTAGGGAGGTTTGGTTTAGCTGCGACAGAGATGAGAAATATGGGATATGCATTAAGGAAGGGCCTGATTACGAGGGATGTGAGAGGGAAATTTAATATTTGAAATAATCATGATTGGTAAACTTCGAATGATAGGAAGTACACAGCCACGTGATTTTATGAAGCAAAAGTTTAAAAAAGACTTGATATATCACGGAGAGATGAGATCCAAGTCTTCAATCGTCCTTCCTCCTATCGTTTTAGTGGCTAATTGCAATCATGTTATCTTACTTCTATCGATTCAGGCGTGTGATTAGACTTATTGACCGTTTCCAAGATTTTGTGATTTCGATGGCTAAAATAGACCCAAATTTTGGGTTTAAGCTGTCGAAAGCTAGGGTTTTTAGTGGCTTAGAAGCACTTTTGGAGAGGTACTTAGCCATTGAAACCTGTAATTTGACTTTTTGGAATAAAAACTAAATCCAATGTTTTTCAATCTTTATTACAAACATAAGGATCTCAAAAATGAACCTTAAAAAATTTAGGAATGTATTTTTCAATGACTTCCTATCACCTAAATAAACAAATTTGATTGTGTTATTTGAGGAGATAACACTAACTTTTTTTATTTGTGCAGGGATAAAATTAGCGAAGGGGTCAAGGAATGAAGGGTGAGGAACTGAAGGGTACAACGATGGATGAAGGATGCAATAGGGTGATGGAGAATATGGGATAAATGGATGGAGGGGGGAAAAGGAAACAACTGAGAGACCAACAAACTAGGAACTTCATCATGAGAGCCACAAATGATATTTGAATAATCATATCTCCTATAATTATAGGACCCTAACAGATTATTCATTTTAATCTTGTTGATCTCATCAACACTCCAAGTACTGCTAATAGTAGCTAGTTGCTTGGATCCAACATCTGATATGGTTGGAGGCTTGGTCCTTTTTGGGTTCTTCTTATTCTTCTCTTTCTGTTTCTTCGTCTTGGTATCAACCTGGCTACTCTCTTTAGAGATTTCACTAGGCGAAAAAGGATAAATGGAAAGAGACTTAATGGGTGAAGAAGGTGAAAAGTCGACATGAGGTTGATGTGTGGGTGGCGTACTTACATCTGAAGCATTAGGTGCAGTTGAAGCATTGGGAGGATTCAATATCATAGGAGTGGGGAACAACCAAACCGGTAATCCGATCGTGAGTCCCAGAAGACTCAATGTGTCAATGTATGGAGGACCAATGTTTCTAAAATAAGGAAAGGAGAAAGGTTCCCTGAGACAAGGGGTTCCTCCATTGGTACTCCCAGGTGTTGATTCCATTAAAAATAACTCGACCTAAGGTCCACTAAGTAAAACAAACAACACACGCTATGAATCTAAGAAGCAAACAATCAAACAAAACTTCCCACAATGAAACCATTAGTTGGTGATGAAATCCAACATCGCGAGATCAATATAGGAAGGGGCAGGGATAGAGCGGGTGGAATAGTTACATTGGAAACCTGCTTAATAGACTTACGACTTGGTGCAAGCTTCCACACAGTAATTGTGGATTTACCCTCCAATGAGCCCGAGTGAGTTTTACCAACATCTGTTCCAGTTAGACTGAGACTTCCCTTCACCATCACCTTCCCCAGTGGAGTCACCAATTTCTATTACAGGAAAATCCCCCTGCGGATAGGTGAACTTCCTCTTGGATCTAGACCCCTATAACCAAGACAGAAAGGTGATAACTTTGATCACTGACATCCCTTTAAACCTAGATAAGCTAATCTATAGAGAAGAGGATGAAGATGTACCTTTTTACGATGTTTGTCCTCACCCAGTCCAAGTTGAGCTATGATCCCCAAGCTCTTCAACAAGTCTTGCAATCCAATAAAAGACAAAGCATGCTTCCTATTCTACTATGATTAGTTTGAAACTAGATCTATCCATTAAAGACAAGTTCATGTAGGTATACACAATCTTGAAGGAAACAAGCCAAGAACATATATATATATATATATATATATATTATTGAAAACAAAGCAAAGTGCTTACAACTGTATATGTAGATGCAACAACCTCACCAATATCTCTTTGTCCAACCCTTTCTCAACTCATCCACAAAAAAATGACTATGCTTCACTGATTATCTTCCTTATGAGATCATAAGTTTGATGCCTTCCATATCTCCCCCTTTCACCATGAGGAGGCATACTTATATAGGTTTTGAGAGGCCTAACCACCTTAGAGATCCTTGGGATAGGTTGAGGATATTTCTCCATCAGTTGTGGATTCTCCCTAAGATCCATCCTTGACCTCAGATTTGAATCAAGCTAACTTCAGAGATAATGGGGATCTTCCCCTGATTTCCTCAATAGCATAACGCTCCCCCAGAATGGTGCATAGATCATTGCAATGCTCCCCCAAAGGCAGGCAATGAGTGCTAGCACTCCCTGCTAGTGGGTAGGGGAGCACTTCCCTTGAATAGTGATTTTCAAGTGGTTTTTCTCAAGGCAAAATCTTTGTACTCTTCATCAAATGACATATCCTTCTTTTAACCAGTCTCTGAGGATGTCATCAAGCATTCTTGTGATGTCATTAGAGACATGACATAGGCAAGATGATAATATGATATTTGCGACACTTGTGACACTTGTAATGACGACAATAGGTCACCATTGAAGTGAGTAATTTTGGTGTGTAACACCTTTAGTAATATTGTCACAGTTCACTATAAATTGACATAAAACATTATCTTTCCCATGTAAACCTTGAAGTTGTCGAATAGTGTGCAGGGGAGGAAATCAAAATATTGCCTCAAACTTTAACAAATCTATGATTATCCCAGTCTCAAAGACTAAAAATCATAGAAGACATACTAACCTAACGCAAAATATGCATTTATGAGGGTTCAATCAGATGCAATAATGACAACATCTTTCAAAAACTAGTCGAAGGTGCTTAGGGTGATCCACTCTCTTATGAGAGTGAGCAGCAAGATCATCATGATAATCTTCGACTATATGCTTAAGATCATGGAATGCGAAGGTCATAACATGTTGGAAGGTTTCTCCGACATTTTTAAGTCTAAAAGTCATATTCCGGTATGCGAAAGTACCCCAAGGACAAATAAATGCCATCTTATGTTGATCCTCAAGTTTAATTTGAATTTGGTTATACCCTGAAAATTCGTCCATGAAAGAAAAAACTCTGCTTCCCGCACAGTTGTCGAGGATCAGATAGATGAATGGTGTAAAGGAAGTTTTCGAACCATGTATATTGGATACCCATTCAGTCAAGGGAGCTAGGTAGATGAAGCCAACATTAAGCATTTTCTCTACCTCTACCTTAATAGCAGGGGCCTTCCAGAGATTGACACCTCTAAGACATTGTCGAACAAGCTTAGCACCTGGGTAATTTTTAATCTCATGTTTGAAAATTCGAGGGTAGATCCTTGGCATCTCTTCATATGACCAAGAGAATACATCTTGGAATTCCTTGAAGAGTTCGGTGTAGATCAAGATTTATTCTGGTGAACAAACTGCACTGATGTGTACATTTTCAATATTTCCAGGGGTATGAGAGATATCGATCATGAAGGTAGGGGAGATAATCACCATATTTCCTTCAGTATAAATGTTGTGCATATCAAGTGGAACTACGGCGTGATTGACTATCGTGCTCAGAGTAGATCGAAAGTCATTTTGTTGGATTCTAGCAAGCTTTGGGAGAAAATAAGAGTGATGATGCATATCATCCCAAGATTTGTTAGAACCATTCATGGCCTCGATGATAGATTCATCTGAGGGAAAAGTATCATTGAGGTAGTCATGTGAACAAGACAACAAAGTGGCCCACACAGGCTCAAGAACAGGATCCTCCTCGTCCATCTACGAGGTAGTAGGATCAGGATCAGTGGAAGAGTCAATAACATCTTGATACACTATATATGTTACTAATAGTGGCATGGACATTCCAACATGCGAATGACCTTCACATGACGCAGTCGAGGAAGGTAGGGTCCAAGGATTGTTAAAATAGGAAGTGGGAAAAGGAACGGACCTCTCTGATGAAATGGGCCTATTGGACATGGCGTAAATATGGTGAATTGATGCCATGAAGTCGAAGGTACCCATAAGGTATGAATACATTCTGACACTGATATTCTCAGTTGTTGACTGATAATTTTTTACCATGGTGATCAACACTCCAACAAATTCATTGGCGCTAGCATACGCGAAGGACAACTAATCGATCATCATGATATTCCCATCGTGAGTAAAATAAAGAGTACAAAAGATGGACGATACGATGGCAGTGATAGTGTAAGTCCAATTTGTTGATTAAGGATGGTTTTCATTGATGTCAACCATTGAAGAAAGTCCGATAGAAAATTTCGGTAGCACAAAGGCTTGGGTAATGGACCCAAGGTTGTTTCATGTATAATGGTATGAGTTTTAATATATTTGAAGGTAATAATATTCTATATGGATAGTACATGTCATGCCATTTTTGGTGGTATGTGGAATGTCACATAAATCCTCACAGTTTGAGAGTTATGGCCTTACGAAGTTGGAGGACCCTCATATGTGGCTTGAAGCCCCAAAAGGCCAAAGAATTCAAATATCTTGCAAAGAAGAAATTATTATTTAAATGATAAAGTAAAGTGACAAAGTCAAGAAGGATTATTTGAATAATAAAGTGAAGTGACAAAATCAAAGAAGATTATTTAAATGATAAAGTGAGGTGACAAAGTCAAGGAGGAATATTTAAATGATAAAGTAATGGATAAATTTCTAATTATGGAAAGTGGTTAACCCTAAAAATGAGGAAAA
>SNQJ01S0127123.1:25778-36970 GCA_010110895.2 Picea sitchensis | reverse complement strand
GAAGAGAAAAGAAGAAAAACAAGAAACTACAAGCAGAACTAGACAAGAAAGAAGACACTCAAGAACTAGAACAAATGATCACAAATTTTCAGGTTCAAATAGAAGAAGATAAAAGAATTAAAGAAGCACTCGAAGAACAGCTAGAATAAAAAGATGAGATCATTTGAAATTTGGAAGTAGATATTGTCACATTAAGAAAGGATGATCCTAGAAAAATATGCAGAACATCTCAAAAGTTTTGGATGACATTATCAGCAGTCAAAAATATCATCATGACAAGTTTGGACTTGGATACAATCATACACAAAAAGGATCAAGCTCCAAAAAAACAAAGCAACAAACATATCCAAAAAAATATGCAGAAACAATCAAGGGGGATAGGAAGATTTGTTGGTGCAAATTTGATCAGACTAGGGTCCTTCTCAGGTTACCAACAAAAGGTATCATGTAGTCTAGAGCACTTGCATTTTCATCTCCTCCGAAGAGAAGAAGTCTCACCTGAAGTGCTGCTAAGACAGATAGATAGAGAAGGGTAGGAAGACGACTAAAGAGGATCCATAGAGCATTTGGAACTCCTTCCTTTTCTTTCACAAGAGTCGTTAAAATATCTAAACCATATAAATGCAAGAATTGAACCTCCTTACGTTGCGAGCAACAATTAAACATAGAACCATCAAATAGAACTCATAAGCCATGAAGAAATGTTGTAATGCATAAGTAACCAAACAAGAACACATCATATTTTAAAATTTGATCCTTCTTCATATTACCTTTGAGATATTTCTCTTTTACAAACTCAAACTCACACAGTAGGGCACATGACAAAATATTTCTTGTCTTCTCTCGAATTTACAACAAGTATCAATGACTAATCCCAGAACTTGGGCGACTCTCATCAACATGACTCAATTCAACCCTATCAACCCATGCTGATTGAGATATCAACAAAGGAGAGAACCCTCCCATGAACGAACCAACCCAACCTAACTCAACCTAACCCTTTTTACACTTATATTCAGCCCCATATGTATAGTTGGGTTGTGTCTTCCTTCTCGTCTTACGCGCTTTATTGTTCTGTTGCAACCTTTTGTTGCCTAGTTGGCATCGCAATGACTTCCTCAACTGCTTTTTGTTACTCTTTCTCCCAGCATATGATGAGGTTTTGTGCAACTTGTGCTTAGTCATGACTTGTGCAATTCTTTCCCAAAAACGAAGGGCCCAATAGGATCTGACCACAATCCTTGACTCATCCTCAAGTCAAGTGCTTGGTTCTTTCACATCCTCTAGGAGCAACTATTGTTTTCACTTATCCATATTTTCTTCTTCTTTGGTCTCTTCTATTTGTTCCTTTTATTCATTTACCTCCTCAAACAAAGGGCCCAATTCTAGTACCAACTCTAAGGCTCGGTGCTTTACTCCTTGAAATCTTTCAACTTTGTCCTTCCATTTCCGGGCGAGGAGTGATGCTTCTACAAGGAACTGTTGTGTTGTCTCTTTTCTATACTCCTTTGGCTTGGCTGAAACCAATGAGTTCCACTCAGAATCGGATGTTGCATCAAACTAATGCATTTACATATAGGCGGTCTGAATTACCGGTCGAAAATCGCACAGCTCTTTCTTGGCTACGGACTATGTCTCATAGAGTGTATTTAGTTCCTTGTCGGCTTGCTGAATTTGGTCGAACTTCTATTTTTGCTCCATAGGGTCCATTGTGACCACAATTTCTTTGTTTAACACCTGGATATTTGTTCAGAACTCCTCTAAAACTTGATTTTTTTGAGCGATGATGCCTATCCAGTCGCTGACTTCTCTGAAAATTTTGGTGCAATCCATTGTGTGCTTGTGCAGTGCTACTCTAGCATTGTTTCCTTGCAATATTATCTTCTGCATTTGTTCCTGGAGCTGTTCAGGATGGTGTTTTGTTTCCATCTGGACATGTTGTAGGTAGCTGATCAATATGATTGGTGAGTTGCATCCATGCTTCCTGTAACAACTTTATCTATTTCTCTGGCTCGCTTACGTCGCTAGCTTGGAGTAGTTCAGGTGCGACCTTCTGAATCTCTGTCCAGTCTTCTGCAAGTTTTTCCTGCCCTTTTTCCATTTTACGTTGGACTTGGATTCTATCATGTGCTTCCTGTATTATGTATGTGTGCTCCACGAATTGTTATTTTCTCACGATCTCGATGAATCTCTCGGCCTCCTAGAGCCTCTTCTCCAACTGGTCCGTGGATGCCCTGATTAAGCCGAAAAATTGTGGCCCTAGCCACTATGACAGGTCAATGGATGAAACAACTGCATCTATGGGTACTCACCACTGTAGTGGGATTTCACTGCCTATTGAATGGTCAGAACGAGTTTCTACCTCTTCCTCCGTTGGTGGGACTGGTGCGATTCTCAACCTTAGCTCTGCTCAAAAAAGAGTCAGAACCTTTGTTTTGGCTATGAGACTTGCATCAATTCTGCACATTGCTTCGGGTTCTAGAGAACCTGCTCCATTTGAGCTTTCATGGCTATTGTATCCTCCTCCATTGTTGATTCTAACTCATTGTGCACATTTGGTATCTTTGTATCTTCTGGTGCTTCTGCATCATGCACTGTGATTTCTTGGGCACCCTCACCCTTGGTCGATGAGGTGATTTGCTAGTTGTCACCAGGTTCCTTGTCCTCTCAGTTGTGGGCATCTTCTTCCTGTGTGGAAGACTTAGGTTGTTGTTCCTGGGTGTTTGAATTTGAAACATCCAGCATCGTTCTCTGCTTTGAGGCTTTGGGGTCGGGATCATGAATTTCTGATCTTGGCTTGGGTGGTTCTCTAGTTATTTGTGGGGGTTGTCATTCCTATGTCTCTGGGTGGTCAAGTTGGATCAGCTCTGAGGTTATTGTCTGATGTGGTCTGGCCATGATGAGGTTTGGTAATTGGAGTGGTGGTGGAGGGTGTTCAATGATAAATGTGGACGGAAGTGTTTCAGGGTCCAAGTCATCTTGAATATCAATGATAGTGGTGGCTTTGGTCATGGAACAGGTCCAGGGAGTGACATATGTAAGGGGTTGTGGGTTCAGGGGTTTTTTTCGGTGAGACCCTAGTTCTAGGCCTCTTCACCACTGGTTCGGTACCAAGCACATCGCCCAATATCTTTTTAACCTGCGCACCTGACAACACAGCATCGTCTGGTAGCTGTCGGGGGGCGATCTTTTCCTTCACTCCAGTTGTTGTATCTCTTATTCCTTCTCTGACTTTGTTTGTGTCGAGGTAGCTGGCTTCTTATGCTCAAGGCCTGAACTCGATCCCTCTCATGTTTCCTTGTCTTTTTTCTTGAGAAACTCCATAGGAAGAATGTAATGCATCCCTGATTTACGCGGGCCGCATTTAACTCCTAGCCATGACATGACTTCCTTATCGAAATCTTCCGCATCCAAATAGAATGGTAGAATCCGTGTGTGGAAATGCTCCCGGATGGCATGTCTCGGCCAGAAAAATGTGTTGTGTCGGTTCATGCTGAAGGTGATATTCCTCGTGTTGCAATTGAGGATCTCCTGAGGGATGCATAGCCTCTGCATTTTCTCTATCATAGAATTATACCATTTGGAAAAGGCTACATTGTTGAGTGATGTGTTCTTCGAGTCTAGTCTAGACTACCATGGCTCAAACATCTTCGCCATATGCCCCTTATCTAGTATTATCAGTTGCCTGCCCACAGGTGTCTTCCATTTGAGAATTGTGAATGCCACAAGTACATATCCATAGGTGAAGGTTCCCACTGTGCTTCCTCACAAGCTACTAGTAGTTCCTCCAGCAGGAAACTACGCCAATTGAGCACAACTCCTTGTGCGCAAAGTTCAACAACTGATAGTGCATCTAGGGTGCATTCTCCCTTATATTAAGACCTCATAACCTTGCTGGCTATGATGTAGCAGCTAATCCGGACTGTTTCAGGTAGTATTGGTTCAATGAATTTTGTGCGTCCTCCTCTCTTTTTGTTAAAATTCTAGTATAGGTTGGGCTTGCCTTTCTTTTTCCCTTCGACACATCCTCGCCTTAGGAGGATAGTCCCGTGAGCTATTGGATATATTCTGCATGGATTGGATATCGCTTATCCAACCATAGACTTATGTTATGCACTCTGCTTATCAGGAATTCCTTACAGTGCCCAATCTCACCTATGGTGCCAAAGACTGGTAAGTCTCTCAAGTTCATGATAGTGGAGTTAAATAAGTTGATGAACTCTACTCTCGGTACAAATTGCATGTCTCTGATTTCATCCGAAGATATCTCCCAAAAGAGGTCTATGTGCATCTGTAGGAACAAGCCTAAGTCCGTGAGGTCAAGGTCAAGTAGATTAATGGGTTCTACCTTCCCTTTGAGGTCACCCACAATCTCGACCTAGGGGTTGTAGGGATCATCTGGTACTGCTTCTTTCGTCATGGTGCTTCAACTTGTTGTGGCTCTTGACATCCGTGCTTCTATGGCAGATAAGAACTAGGGATACATCTGCGGCTTTTACAATGATCCCAATTGGTTCACATTATTGGATTCGGAAATGGCTATGCTCATTTTTAGAAACAATACATTCTCAGCAGAGTTCTGAGAGCATTATACCTGCCTTAACTGGGAATTTTTAGCAGTAATTGTTCGTCATCATGACCGTATAGATGCACCTGGGAGTGAGTTGTCCAACGGGATGGTTTAATCAAGGTAAATCCTATTGGCCGATCTTGGCATTTACTCATTTGAGTGGAATAGGGATGTGGTCGAATTGAGACCTTTTTGTTTGACAGGTGGATGTCCCGGTGTGAACTTCGATGGAATCTTGGCATAGTGAGGATTTATGGCTTAACAACGTCGGTCAGGGTACCAGAATGGCAATAAAGGTTGTGACTAGACTGGGTTTGCGTGGCCTATAACTCAGATTGGATTGAGATTCATGTTGCCTCCGACCACAATGGTTGTCTCCTCCATCTTTAATGACTGTCATTAATGGACTTTTTCGTGCTTCAGGTCTTGTACTACTGAGTCATCTATTCTATAGAAACCAATTCTTAAACAAAACAAATGAACTATGTGTTATGGTGCAACACTGTGCATATGGACATTATTAACTGATTTTACAACATTTAAAAAAAAGAAAACGAAACTCAAATCTAAATTTTGTACAAGCTTCGTCGAATTGGAGCAACTATCCTTCTTTCTCAGTTTTGAGATAGGTAGGTCTTCAGACGAGCCACATTCACCCATCCTAGTCATAGCACACCATCAAGTTGTGTGAGTCTGACTGCTCCTGAAGGTCGTATCTCTGTAACTATGAAAGGTCCCCACCATTGCATACATAATTTGCTAGGATGCTTCTGGTATCGGTTGTCATAGAGTAACACCTTGTTCCCTTGTGTGAATAACTTGGTTTTAATGTGTCTATTGTGCCAATATTTTTTTTTTCCTTTTCAACCAACTGATGGAAGTCTCCTAGAAATCTGGTTTCCTCGAGTTCTTGTAGCTCCGCAAGTCTCTGTGCCACTGATCCCTCTTCTGTCATACATGTGAATTTTGCAATATACAGGACTGGAGTGATGAACTATGTAGGCACCACTGCTTCTCTTTCATAAAATAGATGGAATGATGTGTATCTATGGATTTTCTTTGTGGTTGTCTTGTAGGCCCATAGTACCGCCGAAACTCTATCATCCTAGACCTCTCAGTTTGCACAACAGAACTTTGTTAGTCCCCTTTCTAGGATCTTGTTGAAGGCTTCAACTATTCCGTTGGCCTATGGGTTGTATTGAATTCTCTTGTGATGTTGAATCATAAATTATATTTTAAGTGTTGATATGGTGCTACTAATTAAATGAGCTCCCTGATTGTTTGTTAGGCTCCTGGGACATCCAAAGAAGGTAATGATATTTTAGAAGATGAACTGGGCAGCAATATCTGTCAAACAGTCCTGTACCACTGCTTCTTTTGACCAATGGGTAAGGTAGTCAGTTGCGGTAATGATGTATCTAGCCTTTGAATGTTTAGTTGTGGGGTTGATTGGTCCAATGAAGTCAACTACCCATTTCTCAAATGGATGTAGAGCTTTAATTGGTTGTAGTGGTAGTTCATCTTGGCATGAAGGCTTTCCCACTTGTTGACAAACATCGCACGATCTAGCATATGCTCTTGCATCCTTGAAAAGAGTCACCCACCAAAGTCCTACCTGTAGAACTTTCTGTGTTGTGGCCATTCCTCCTATGTGGCCTCCTCCAACTCCACTATGGCATTCCCAGAGTATATCCTACCTTTCGTGATCCAAGATGCATCATCTGAGAATGTTGTCTAGTCCTAGTTTATACAAGTGTCAGACGATCAACTAGTAATCTGCTGCTCTAACAACCATATGGTGTTTCTGGGTTGGAGAATACATTTCAGGACAGGATCCTGTATTGAGAAAGACTGTTATGTCTTCTGGATATTCCGGCATGGCCTCAATCCTGAACAAATCTATGTATGGGAGTTGGTCATCCACTGCTCCACCACTTTCTTCTAACTCTAGTCTGGATAGATGATCAGGTCCAACATTGCATCGTCCAGGCTTGATGATAACTTCGAAGGAAAATTCTTGAAATAGTAGCAGCCATCTACAAATTCTCCCTTCTAGCACAGGTTTTTTAACTAGGTATTTTAATGCGGAATGGTCAGTAAAGAATTTGAAATGGGAACCTAGTAGATAATGTCTAAATTTATGTAAAGCATATATCATTTCTAAGCCTTCCCTTTCTATCGTTGTATAGTTGCGCTCTGCTTGTGACAGCTTCCGACTCGCAAAGTAGATGGGGTGATCCATAGCTCCATCTCTAGGTCGCGTTAAGATATCTCCTAAGGCAATTCCTGAAGCATCTACGTGGGTGTGAAATTCCTTATCCTAGTTTCAGAATATCAGAATTGGTGTTGTAATGAGATTCTCCTTAAGTGTCTCAAATGTTTTATCACATTCAAGAGTCCATTGGAACAATTCAGCCTTTTTTGGGAGGTTTTCCAAAGGTGCAGTAATGTTGGCGAATCTTCGAATGAACCTACAATAGTAGCATGTATGTCCTAGTGTGAAGGGCAACTGTTTAGCACTAATAGGTGGTGTCATATTCACAATGACCGCAACTTTAGATGTGTCTACCAATACTCCTTCTAGGAAGACTATGTGGCCTAATAGATTGCCATGTGGCACACAGAAGATACATTTTCTGAGATTTAATGACATTTGCAATTATCTGCATCTGTCAAACATGGTCGTCCTAGTCTAGGTATCGTCAGCTCCTGAATCTTTTATGTAAGTGTCGATATCTGCCCTTGTAGTTTCCACAGATTTGCATCTAATGGGGGTCAGGTTATTCTTAATATCTGAGTGTATCTTTCCATGGCTTCAATCTTCATTGATTGTTCCAAGGCGTCTGTCAACATGGCTATCTGATGTTGCATTGGAGGAATCCAAGTTAGAGGAAACAACCCCTGAATGTACCATTCCCTTTGATGTTCTTCATGGATTGGATGTGCCAACCTCCCTATGTCATCCTTAAACTTCTGGTTGTACTCCCAAGCTGATTCACCTTCCCTCTATTGGATCTCACGCAACTCAAACAGGGCCTATTGTTCTGACTGAGGTAGTTTGAACTCTGCTATGAACCTCGTCTATACCTGGCCAAGTGTGAACACTTGACCTTGCATCCCTGACACTCCTGGTTCAATGATATCCATGTACCACTTGAGAGCGTGACCTCTCAAGGTAGTCTGGAACTCGACCAACTTATTTTCATCCAGAGTCCCTCTTGATTTCCAGATGGCTTCGCATAAGAAATAGTGCTACTCGACATCTTCATCTCCCTTACCCCAAAATTCTGGGTATCGGGAAATTGAACCTCCCGTCTGAATGGCCATTGTTGGTCCTGTTGTTCATATCAATATGAACCCTAACGATCCTTCTTGTGATCTACCGGGGGATCCCAATGTTCTCCCTATATCCGCACTTCCTGGTTGTGACTGACTAACTAATTGTACTGGAACATAACTAGCATGAGAGGGTAGTATCAAACTTACTGCTTGTATAGAAGGCACTTGGTGTATGGATGATTTGGGGCTTGTGCCACTGTCTTCGAGGCGATTTTCTTTGATATGCGGGGGTCTCATTAGCTTCTACTAAGATGATCTCTTCGGCCAAATTCCCAATTTCTCCTGTTATCGGGGCTGAATCTTCTCTTTCTATCCAAGATTCATGTCGGCTTCCTCCTCTCTTACCTCCGCACTTTCTCCTTCTTGTCCCACTTCCTTGGGAATTCTTTCTCTCCTTGCTTCTCTCTCATTTAATATTTGACTAGCCAGTCGTTCTTGTCTTCTCATCCTTTGCAGTTCTTCCATCTGTCTTTCCTCTACTTCTCCCGATCCTCCTTCTTTCCTCAACTTTTCATATATTCTTGTGGCTTTCTTGATCTTTCCGCACCACCACTTCTCAACTATGGCGGATCTCTTCAAGGCTCGCTCATATCTTGAATCCATTTCTTGTAGTTTCCCCTCCCATTTGTTAAAGAACCCTTCCCCTTCCTCATGTCATGACCCTCACCCCTTCTCGCCGCACCCCAAGCGAGGGTGTTTACGCTACCATCTCGGTTGGGGACATAATCAACATCCCCTCCTCCCTCAAGAAATCCTTAATCCATAGGGGGATTTCTCTCAACAGCCTTCCCCTTGCACATTTCTTAAACATTTCCTCTTCCCATGAGAAAGACTAGTGGTTCTCAGCTGCAAATTCGATTATGTATCCTTCTAGCATGGTGTTAACCCAGAAATCCACAACTCGTGTGACTGGGTGATCCAACCTATAGAGTGTTGCTAAATTTTTAGTATCCCATGCACAGATCTTCTTGGCCTGTTCTTGGAACTTTGGAGCTTCTTGGAGCCTCTTTATCCAGTGAAACAATTATTCCGGGAATTTAACCCAGAAAATCCCATACTGGTCACTTGATCTTTATGAGTAAAAGATTCTTCGCGAGTGTTTTCCAGTGATTTTCTTAGTTCTCTTTCTTTCCATATGAAGGCGTCATAGTTCCTTTCCCACCATTGATCAATACCAAATCTATGGATCGGTGGTAGTATCCTCCCTATAGGTTCCCTTTTAACATGGGTCCTAGAAATGGAACCATTTTTTTGGCATGAATTTGATCAGACGAGGGTCCTTCTCAAGTAACCAACAAAAGGTATCGTGTAGTCTAGAGCATTGGCATTTTCATCTCCTCTAAAGAAAAGAAGTCTCACCTGAAGTGCTACTAAGACAGATAGATAGGGAAGGGTAGGAATAAGACTAAAGAGTAACCATAGAGCATTCATAACTCATTCATGTTCTTGCGCAAGAGTTGTTAAAAGATCTGAACCATCTAAATTCAATAATTGAACCTACTTACATTGTGAGCAACAATTAAACATAGAACCATCAAATAGAACTCATAAGCCATGAAGAAATGTTGTAATGCATAAGTAACCAAACAAGGACACATCATATTTTAAAATTTGATCCTTCTTCATATTACCTTTGAGATATTTATTTGTTACAAACTCAAACTCACACAGTAGGGCACATGATAGACTCTTTCTTGTCTTCTCTCGAATTTACAACAAGTATCAACGACTAATCCTAGAACTTGGGCGAATCTCATCAACATGACTCAACTCAACCCTATCAACCCACGTTGATTGAGCTATCAACAAAGGAGAGCACCCGCCCATGAATGAATCAACCCAACATAACTCAACGTAACCCTTTTTACACTTATATTCATCCCCATATGTATAGCTGGGTTGTGTCTTCCTTCTCAACTTGCGCACTTTCTTGTTCTATTGCAACCGTTTGTTGCCTAGCTGGCATTGCGTTGAATTACTCAACTGCTTTTTGTTACTCTTTCTCCCAGCCTCTAATGACGTTTTGCGCAGCTCCTGCTTAGTCAAAATGTGTGCAATTATTTCCCAAAAATGAAGGGCCCAACAAGATCTACAAGGAATATTAGAGGGACACTCCTCCACCAAGAATATTCATATTTCAGAATCAATAACCGATAGATAGGCCTCGAGAAGATGAAGAATTTACAAGAGTACCTCCTTTCAGAATATCTTCAACTCCCAGGTATCAAACTATCCTTTTTGTTTTATGTTATTCATGTAATAATTTTGGACATAAAGCTGTGAATTGCAGAGCTAACAACACGAACAAAAACAAATTTGAAAGTCATATACAAAGGGGTTATCCAAGAAGGCCTAGTGAAACACAGAGGAGAAGTTACAACAGGTTTGAATCTTTGAGCACTTAAGTGGAATGTTACAAATGTAACAATTTTGGACACATGGAAAAAGATTGTTGAATGATATTCCCTCCTAAAGAATCACAATATTCACAGTCAGGAACCTCATAAAAGGACATGGATAAGAAAGCAGGACCAGTATAACAATGAAGAATGCACACTCTCTTTACAAGATAAGAAGAAGAAATGTGGTTGGTATGTTGATAGTGGTTGTTCAAAACACATGACAGGTGATAGAGACAAGTTTCTTACATTATGAAAGGAAAGAGATTGATCAGTCTCCTTCGGAAATTATGATTCAGCTAAAATCATTGGAAAAGGCACAGTCAGAATTGGGAACAAGAATACCAAGGTAGAAAATGTTCTACTAGTAGAAGATACGAAACATAATATTCTAAGTGTGAGTCAAATGTGTGACCAAGGTCATAAAGTTACTTTCAATTCACAAAAGTGCGAGATAAGAAAAGAAGGTTCAGGAAAATTGATTGCTACAGCTGCGAGAACTTCAAGCAACATATATGTATTAAGTGAAATTGGAAATGAAAAGTGTTGTCTAGGAAAGGAAGATAAAAGTTGGTTATGGCACAGAAGAATGGGTCACATGCATTTTAATAACCTTGTCAAAGTTACTAGAAGAGAAGAAGTCAGATAAATGCCCCAGATCACGAAACCAACCAACACTTTATGCAAGAATTGTCAACAAGGAAATAAAACAAAGACCGGGTTCAAATCAAAGGAATATTCAATGACAAGACCACTAGAAATTATGCATACTAATCTAGTTGGACCAACTACAACAAAGGGTTTAAAAGGTGAGAAATACTTTATGTTATTAGTTGATGATTATACAAGAATGACTGCAGTTTTCTTTCTCAAGAATAAGTCAG
>SNQJ01S0127123.1:10979-22946 GCA_010110895.2 Picea sitchensis | reverse complement strand
AAGTGACCTATAAGTGGGTTAAGTGACCTAGAAATAGGTTAAGTGGCCTATAAATGGGTCAAGTGACCTAGAAATGGGTTAAGTGACCTAGAAGATGGAGAGTATAAATAAGAGCCAAGGCTCTCTCATTTTACATCACACTTGAGAATATTGAATATATATAGGTGACTGAGGTAACCAAAGGATATCTAATCTGAATTTCAGAGGGAAGGTGAAGAAAAGAAGTCTGTAATTCAAGGGAGGATAAATTCTTTTGATGATGCTTTCTAAGGTATGTTATTGGTAGGTCATATCACCATTTTCACAATACTTTTTTTTATAGAATGATTTAGACAGTGAAATTGATATTCCATTGAGGAAACATATCCAAGTATCTATGGAAAAAATATTCATCTTGTGTGTAGTTGTATTTTTGGAGTTACACTCTGTGGAAAATAGGGTTTGTGGCTAGTCCTAAAACTAGTCTAAAACAGGTGTTTCGGGTAAACAAGTCATAATTTATTCATAACAAATACACATTCAGTAAGACAAAATGTGTTGGTTAGAGTACAGTTTGTAGTATGTTTTTTAACATTTTCATATCGGTTCAATAAATATTATGTGCGGGGAATGCTCTACAAGGTCTCTCTCTAGAATAAGCCATAATTTAGCAAGGTGTGCCATTGTTTCTATCACTCCTTTTCTAAGAGGTTACAATTAGTGAAACCTAGAGGAATTGCATAAAACAAATTTAAGAACATTGTGTATCATTTTCAGATCTTTATTCATTATAGGTACATAGTTATGATTATTTCAAGTTAGGGTTGTTGACTAATCCAAAACTAGTCATGTGAGACTAAAGAAAAGCTTGATGAAAATGCTAGTCTCTTGTTGTTAAAATTAAGGAAGGTTTGCAGGTATGTGATCATATACAATAGTTATATTACAGAGTTACAAATCATATTTGGATGATGATATTGATGAGGGACTTTGGTTGAGGTACATGTTGGGTACATGGTTGATACAAGTAGTTGATGCATTGGCACATACATGAGGTGTATAGTTGATGATGTTGGTACATATTGATGAGTCATAGTTGATGAGTAGTTGACACATGATTGGTACATATTTGGTACATGGTTGGATGCACTTGTTTATCATACATGTTGATTACAGGTTGTTTGGTATAGGTTGGTGTATGGTTGATGCACTTGTTTATGGTACAGGTTGATTACAGGTTGAGGTACAGGTTGATCCATGGTTGGTGCATGGTTCAGGTTTATTGGTATAAGTTTACAGCGGTATATCTCACAGTGATAGTGTGACATTGGTTCCATCATTCTACTTCTACTTCAGGGTGGTTGGATGAGGCAAGGATAGGTGGTTGTAGCCACCTTCCAGTTGTAGCCAGAGAACATAGGGGGTTGTAGCCTCCTTCTGGTTGTAGCCAGAGAATAGGGGAGTTGGAGCTTCCTTTAGGTTGTAGCCTGAGAAACAAGAGGGTTGGATCCTCCTTCCAGTTGCAGTTGGAAAACAAAGGAAGTTGGTGCTTCCAATGAATATAATTCTTCAAGATATATAAGAAAAACCATTATGTGGTTTTCTCCCGATTTGGGTTTCCACATAAAACACTGGTGTACTTTGTATGCGTATGATTGTTCATTTTTTCATTGCTTATTTACTCTGTCGTTATTGGATTATAATGCTACATTGATATAACACTTGGATTATATGGTTAAAAAGGATTAAATTTCTCTATTACTGATCCACCTCCCCTCTCAGTAATCAAACACAATTGTGTCTTAGTAACAAGTTATAATTGAGGGGAAATCAACCACCTCGACATCCACCTCTACCGTCTTCCCACCTAACTAGATCGGAAAGGCAGGAAGAATACCGTGAGAGTGGAAGGAATGACCATCAAAAGCAGTCAACATGGTTGGAGATCGAGAGAGAGTCAAAGAGCCGAGGGATTTCCAACAGACCAAGGACATCACACATGTTGCATCGCCTTCATCAAAAGCAATATGATTGATGGTATACTTCAAGTAATCCATGTGGATTTGGAATGCCACATGGTAAGGAAAGCGAGGCTTCACATCTGTGATGTCAAACTTGATAAATTTCAAGCCACTGGGATCTAGACCTCCTAACGCATATAGTAAGGCATTCCTCTATGAAGTACACATATGGATTACCTCTAGAGCCGACATCGCACAAGGGGTTTGACCCAGGTCCTCAACAATGGAGTAATTTTGGGCGACTTTAGAATTAGGATTATGGGTAGAGAGATTGAGTACTCCTTTAGAAATATGAGGCGGTGGCTCTGGTTTTTCGATCTGTAAAGGTGTCTCCGGTGGATGAGGAGACTCTAGACCAAGTACAGTTTGTGGAGAACTGTAGTCGGGAGATCGGGTGGCTATATTAACCTCATATTTGACCATATTGATGCATAAATGGTCACCGTCTTGTGTCAGTGGGTTTTGACTCCTACTCGCCACATTTTCGGTGTTTCAGGAGCTCGAGGCCATGTTTTTGTTATGTGGAAAAGGATTCGTCAGCACGATGAACGGAAGAGATAAGAGCCTCGCAGATTTCACAAGTTTGGGGCATAAATGAGTAAGGTGATCATTTGTACAAATATTACATGGAAATTTCACCTTACACCTTTCTTTCTTGCCCTCACCAACATTATTATTCTTCTTTTCATTATTACTAGTATCCTTGGTTTTATTATTCCTCCCACCCTTATAATTATCATTATTTCCTTTCATCTTATTCCCTCCTAGTTGTTGGTTACCATTTGGGTCGATCAATGATTGCACGGAATGTACATCCATCAACTGAGTGGCATTGGAAGACACATATGAAGTTGGCCCTCCTGCAGACTGGTTTAGAGACAACTCTTTCAAATGGATTGTAACCGAGTCTGTGGATTTCGCATTGGCAAAGCCTACACTTCCATCGGCATGAGGCCCGAGATTTTGTCTAGGGTCATAGTTTGACCTCGGTGCATCAAGAAAAATATTTTATAACATCCCAGACTAAGCATATATAAGATCTAACTATTGGGATTTGAAAATCACTTCTTCCTCAGATGTAACCCCATATGTAGCAACATCCTTCGAAATAGGAGGTTGTAGTGATTTAAGGAACCACTATAGAAGGAATTTCAGGGGTATGCAGGTCTTGATCAACCTCTTTCATCTACGCCACTCCTAGATGTGATATGAGATATGAGTGGCTTTATCCTGGAGTAATTTCAACAGATGTTTTAGGCCAGCATCGTAACGAACCAACAATTGGAAGTGGTTAAGGAAGACTAGAATCGTCTGACTAAAGGTCTCATATGCCCCCCTAGGTAGCTCGATGTACCATTTTGCGACAACCCTCGTGAGGGTGCATTGAAACAATATTAACCAAATGGAATCGTCATTAATGGAATTCAAAGAGAACCATAGGGGAAAGGTGGTAAGGTGATCACCATGATCCTCGCCATTCTTACCTTCGAATTTTGGAATATATGAAGGAAGCTTGGGGGGAACGGAGGGCCATGTAGGATCATGAAACACAGTTTCGTTCATCAACTTAGAAAAGTCTAGAAGATTGGGTGTGGCCATAAAAGGGATACAAGGTTGCGACATCTAGCCCCAAGCTCTCTGAAAATATTGTTGTGGGGGAATTGCAGCCCATCTAGGGTTCTAGTAAGCACCATGGTCCTGTCCGGGATTGTAAGACCCTCCTCCAGGTTGATTCATAAGGGATGGGTTGGGCATCATTCTGGTAGGAATTTTATCAGAAGGGTTATAAAAAATACCCCTAGCCAGAGTGGACCCAGGTTGGGGGTTGCCTAAGGTATGAAACTAACCTCCTACGGGTGTGAATCTGGAGGATAAAGGTGGATTTGTCATGCCAAATTTGTTGGTCGAAATTGGCACTCAGGAGGTGAGTGTAAAGGAAATAACTTGATAAGAAGCTTGTCCATTAGGTTGGTTACTCCATCCGGAAGCAACAGGATTAGACCTAGGATTAAAAGGAGGAAATCCTCCCATGGTAGGAGTCATATGAGGGACATGGAGTATAAAGAGGAGTTGTGCCCCCAAGTCTAATGCTAGCATTAGGTCCAGCGGTTGGGATGTAGTTTAAAAACTGTGATGTAAAATTTGGCATACCATAGGAAAAAGGACTAGAGGCCATAGGGATGGATTAAACATTATATCCCAATGAGTGACCAAGAGACCCAAACGGGTTCGTGGAAATAGGTTGAGTATTCACTATAGGATGGGCAGAAGTGATGATAGGTGCCTTCGATACTACAACCATTATGGTTGAAGGATTCAAAGGGGTACCATTAACTATAGTAGGTGTGGGATTCGAAGGGATCCCAATATCTTGATGAATCGGTTCAGTACTCATCCTTGTAGAATCACAAGTCTGATAAGTGAAGGTGTGTGTACCATGTTTAATAACTCTACGCATTTTAGAAGGCAAAGATTCAAAATGCAATGGTAACTATAAAAAGCAGTGAGACATGCAGGGAAGTTGGTTTGGCTCCATGATGCCTCAAGATTCAAGATATAAAAAACAAATCCTAAGGCCAACTAGTAATCAAAGATCACGACCAATATGCACACAAACAGGATAAAGTGCCTGAAAGGGACCTCCCTCCCTAAATTAGGTTTGCCTCGCCCAAGAGGGACCTGAGACTTCCTTGCTAAATATTGGAGGAAACAGAATCAGTTATAAGGGCCCTCATGGTCTTAACAATGATTCGGTCAAATCCCCCCACAAAGGTAATCCTCCATAAACTTTATGTGTTTTCCGACCCTTATCTGACTCAGGGTACCTGCAGAATGACCCTTGCAAGTAACCTATGCGGTACCTAAGTCAAGCAACTAAGTAACCACGGTATAACTGATGCACATGCGAATAGTTGTAAGTCAGGTCCACCGTGTGGGCAGGGTAGCAAAGCCCGAAACCTTGAAAGAATGGCCTCCCACGAAGGTAAGGGAACTAGCAAGATCCCCAGAAATACATCTGACTCTAAGAAGGTATTGGGGGGATATCCCTTCAACCGACCTCACGCGACCTCATGCTTAACTCCAATGTAAGTGGAGCCTCCTGATATTACCGATTATACAATGGATTTCTCCACTCCCTTAGTCAGACACATATGTTGATTTAATAGCCTTAGAGAAGTTTACTCACAAAATCATATTCCAAGGCTCTAAATCCTAAGCTAGTTTGTGCACTCTAGAAAATAAAATTGTTACTAATCAATTTTAAATTATAGCATTAATTTTAATGGCCTTGCTTACTCAAAAGGTGTGGTCGCGAAACTAGTGATGTTATGACTCAGCAAGTAAATAAATGAATATGAATACAATGCAAACTACTAACTCTAGTTTCCAATAAATGATATGCTTTTCAAAAATGCAATTTTCAATTCAATTCTGCAATTCTAAATAAAATGCAATCGTTCTTTACATGCACTAAGATAAATTACAAAGACTCAATAGATCAAAATGCCAATCAATGTAAAATGCCTAATATTTTTGTATTTTCAATATAAGAGGATGAAAATGCAAGGACTGAATAACAGTTTGATATAAAGACTCTACTGTGTATAGACAGAGACAACCCAAGTAGGATATTGTTGGCAACTAGATATTCAGGTTGATTTTATCAATGTTTAAAACATAGTATTAATGGGATAAAATTTTCTATAGGTTCCTCTTTGTGTCTTCTAAGACTTCAATGATGTTTTTGTTTTGAAAATTTCGTTTCATTATCTATGTGTTTGATTTCATTTATTTTAATCTCTCATTTTTTCTTGTTCAATTTCATAACTCTTTAAGAATGAAATTGAAACAATCTCTAGTTTGAACACATCATACAGACTCTAGAGTTTCTCTTTATGAAATTGGATGAATACCTAAGAGAACCTAATGATATTAAGAACCTTAAAGGATTTTGAACTTATCATTTTATGGGTTTCTTTCTTACCATTAGCATATGAGTTGTTCACCTTTGAGGTATGCCTTCGGAATTTTATTCTTTTGATTTTTTATTATCACCTACTACATTTACGATCGCTTATGAGACTAAAATTTGATACAAATTTGGAGTATGAATGTTATCCCTTATTTTCATATCGCATTCTCATCGTTATTGTACAGGATTTGTCAGCTATGATCTAAAACAATTACTCCTTTATCCTTCTTCCTTAAGATCACATTCATTACCTCAGTGGTGGTGCTTCATTTTTTGAGATAGGTGGTCAATAGAGGAGGTGTTTTTCAATCACACGTGTCCTCTGGTTCAACATTTACTCAACATCCTAAGTGGTGGCTATGGTGTCTTTCTCATGAAGCCTTAGTTATCGGGTCTCCTCCGAAAATGCAGAGCTTATCCTTTATATCGTGTGGTTTCAAACCCACGCCCCTCTTCTCTACTCTTGCTGATATTTCCTGACCAAACCAATGGAACCTATGGTGAGGGTAGAGCCAAATGGCTCACAATCCCTGCTCTCACATGATGACGTTGTGGACGATCTCATGGAATTTTGTTAGGTTAGTTTCATACAATTATTCAAGGGTTTTAAACTCGAGGTTGCTCAATCGTTTTCCCAAACCTTCGATGGTACTAAGGCCAAGATAGGATATTTACAGTTGGAAGTCATTGAGGATTCGATTGCAGAAGACACGAGATTGTCCCAACAAGGAGATCGTTGGTTCAATAACCTCAAATTTGAAGGTATCCCTTGGCACTTGTTAATTCTCTCCAAGAGGTCATGCTACAATGTCAAAGGTACACTAATTGTTTTGTTTAAACCTCGACGATACTCAATCATTTTGTCACCTACGAGGGTAGATATGGACTAGTTTTCCTGTTTCATGTATGTTTGTTGATGGTGTTTTTAGGTTTTGGTTTAAATATGCCATTCTACCTGCTTAAAAGCCTGCACAAATGGCTAGATTTTACCAAAGGAAAAACCTTAGTGAACAGTCTAGATTATTTCATCATGACCTGATTCGAATCTTGGTCACTTCACAACTGTCAAAGGTTGGGGATAATTAGAAAGATTTCATGGATAGGAATGGTTTTTCTCCACCTAAAACTGTAATCGACTCACCTTTGTGTTTTGATGAGCCCACCAGCCCTTGCCTATCGACTCCTTCTCTGAGAAACCTTCAAGTCAAATTACAAGGAAGCCATGTGTCAATAACAAAAACCCATATTGTTTTTCATAATTCATCCAGAGGCACACACCATAGGCGTGATTTTATTCCTAAAAAATCTTTAGAAGATGTGTTGGATAATTTGAAGGGCAAGGTCCTTGTCGTTCTGAGTCCTGGGCCAGATATGGTTGACTTAAAATGAAATTAAAATTGAGAAACAGGGTAGACATAAAACACAGAGAGTTCCAAATATTGATTTTAAGAAAAAACAATCTGCTCGACTCGTATCCATAATGTTGAGGAATCGATCAAGAAATGTATTAAGAGATCAAGAAATGTGGTTATTAAAAACTCCACCAATTTCAATACTATTATAAACTCAGATTTATCTGATGTTTCTCTTTCAAATTTCTAATTGGTAAATAGTTCCCTTGTATTTCACGATTTGATTATGTTTGGATAAGAAGTAATTTCGTTTATATTTTTTATTTATTTATACCAGCTACAGAATGAAAGATTTTGTATCTTGTCTTTTGAATTATTTATTTTTCTTATTGTCTAATTTAGATTTTATTTTCATTGTCTCAGGCGAACAGCAGGTTGATGTGCTACGATTAATGGAATGAGTCATAGGTTGAGCATATAATGAAACTTGTAATTTTCTTTTGTTGAAAAACAATGTTTAATGATGTAACTATTTTGGATTGTAATATTTCAACATAATTATCTTTTTGTTTTTTTTTAGAAAAATCTTATTGTTGAGTCTCAGTATTGACACTTCTATTACCCTATATTATCTATGTCTGAGTCAATTTTACCGATGATATGTGTATCTAATTGACTGTTTCATCCATAAATACAATTAATGACCTTGATCATGTACATAGAGAGGTAACTTATGGTTAAGGCATTATTTGTTTAATTTTATTGAGTTAATTCGATTAAATGCTTGATTATGTATGATCCTAATCACTTTGACTCTTAAGCAGCATGATCTGGTACTCAGTCTATTCCGATACCAAGGCTCCACCTATTCCGGTACCAGTCTGTGCTAATCCGGTACTAGACATAATTCAAAATTTTGGAAAGCTTCTAGAGGAAAATCAGGTACATGGGTTTTGTCCAAAATGATGTTTTCATGTGGACATGTGTGACAGAATTCACCCATCTCACACGTGTGGACCTCCAGCTTAGGGGGAATGATTCTACCAAAATTAGCACCAAAACTCAAACTACCAACTTGCAGCTCGATTTTTGTGCACATGGGAGCATATCTTTCAAAACAGAACAACGGATTTTTAGAAATATCATCCAACTATAGAACCCAAAAACCATTTTCTAAATTTAGAATTGGTTGGGAAGATATGGGTGGATCCATAACTCGAACCTGTCCAAACTGAAATAAAACCCAGATTTTTTAGGATTTTATCTAAAAATGAAATATTTGAAATCTGAGCATTGGGATTCGGTCCCACTCAATGATTATTCATGTATAAATAAGCCTCATATGGCTATGAGAAGGAGCCATTAGTTTCATGAATGTTTTGTAAAGGAGAGATTTATTCTTGTGAGAAAGCTTTGAGTTGCTAGCCATGTAAAAACAGAGTTTTTGATCTCAATGAAGAATTGATTGTTGTTGAAGCATTGGACACCATCTCCATTTGATCTGATTCTTTTTAGCAGCACTAACCTCCTAGGAAGGCCCCCTCAAGGTGGTAAGTGTTGCTATATTTTATTTTCTTTGTATATTAGCATTACGTTTAGTTTTTTTTCTTCTTGTATTATTGTTTAGTTTGAAAGTCATATATTGTGTGTTTGCATTCTGAAATTAATTTGTATTCTACAAATCGATTCTTAATAGATAAAACTGAAATCAACACCCTCTCACTCAAGGCATTGGTACATTTCATTTGATTGAGGACAAAGTTTGAGTTTAGATCTCATTTCCTTTTACCTAGTTTTTATCCATTTGATTATCTTTTTAATCACTACTGGAATCCATTGAAGGATAGGAAACTTAAGTAAGCTACTCGTGATTAATCACATGAACATCACCCTGAGTGCATGAAAGACTGTGATCTAAGCCTTTATAGAACTAAGTTATTCTTATGTCTCAGTGATGAATCCTTAGTGTTAATTTTCTGCAGTATGGGTTTGAAAATTGTTTTGTCGGCTTTAGATTAGGCTAGACTGGGCTTTGATCCTGCGTTTCCTGTGCCTGCACCTCGAAGCTTATGAGCCTCAGGTGATAATTAAATGTGGGAATTAATAATGCATATATTTAGCCCCAACATTGTGGCACCATTGCTAGGGAGGTGCTAAAGGGATTAGAGCATAGGTAGGTTTCTTTTATTTGTCCAAAGCCTTGACTGTTCCTTTCATGCAAGTGTGTTTATTTTCATGAAAGCATGTTTCTTTTCATGCAAGTGTGGTGTGATTTTAAGGAAACCCTAAGGGCGGAGAGAAGACGGTAAGACATGAGGGAAGATCCCACACATCCACTTTAGTGGGGTTACTCCAAAATTAGGTTGTCCTCTTCCTTTTAGTAGTTAGAATTTGTGTTTTATTAGCATTAGCCATTTTTTTTATATATATGAGAAGCGAAGATAACTTATGTGAACGGATAACTTGGTGACAGTAGGATCCTAGTAGCACGGTGGCAATTCAAGTATATAATTGGTTTTCTTACATTTTCTTTTAGTTTGCTTCTTTTTATTTCCTTAGGATTTTAAAAATAATAATTTGGGCACTGTAAGAACCTCGCCTCTACACTAATCCATGTGTGAAACAGGACCCATAAAACAACAACATTGACTCAAAGATGATCAAGAGTTTGGAAGAACTCTCTCCATCCTAGCAGCAGCTGGGATCTCAATCTCTGCCTCGCAAAAAGAACAAATATTGACAGCAGTCAAGAACCTATCCGCCTCTCCAGAAGTGATAGAAAAACAAGATTTTCACCTCCTTTGATCACCCTTTCCAACCTGTAGAGGAGTCTGAAGAATCATTCAATGGAGAGAAACTACTAGAACTTGAGATTGAGGAGTCCGTAGCATGCTTCTCAGCAGATCATGTATGTACTCCAAAGACCAATCATCTTGAAGAGGATAATATGCATAGCATGGTAGAGGAGGACATTTAGTGTGACCTAAACAAAGAAGAGAAACAAGAATATAGTGATCCTATTGAAATATGGTTTCAATTAGTTATTGGGTCACACCACTCTTATATTTTTCATTATTGCTTGATCTCATCATCAAAGTGGTTGGTCCTTCATACTCCAGTATGCATTAAAATTTATCTTTTAAACCCGAGTATGGATATATTTCTAACCCTGTTGCGCACATGGCTTCACTGGAAGTATTCCTATACTTGAAGGGACTTTTCTTTTTGTTCAATTAGAGTAGGATAGGTAAATAAATAAATAAATGTTGCAATGCAACATATCTTTCATATTTTTCATAGATGGGAATGTCAAAAGCTAATAAAGAAATCGGTTTAAGATCTTTTGTACCTAGAATAGTTTTCTTTATAAAAGTTATGATAATTTTGTTTGGAATCTTATGAGAAGGGAATCTCTTCATCCTCGGAATGCACACATGATACTAGAAGGGTTTCAAAATCACAGAAGGCATCCTTCTCAATGGAAGATAACACTTAAGGGAGTTCTTCATGACCTATTTCTTCAAAATTCTTTTTTTCCCTTAAGTTGTTAAAAATGATGCATTCATGCTTTATATTTACCTATCTATTTTAAGACCGCTATTTCACAAGGATGATCGATTAAGTGATATTTTAATAGCATTTGAAACTGAATGTTAAGTCCAAACTATTTCATTCATAGCTAATAATTCAACTTTTGACATTTTCCCTAAAAGTTTATGTTTTTAAGCATGAATAAAAATCTAGTTTTAATTAGTTCTATTGGTTTGTTTTTTGCAGGTGTTCACAACTCTCTGAGCAGCCATTTTTTAGCATCTCACATTGTTTGCATCAAGCCATGAAAAACCTTATGCATGGGGGAGTGGTTTTTGAAACCTTCATATTATTTTGCAACTTCTGTCGGCGAGACCAAATCAACATGTTCAGTATTGGGATTTGATATTCATTTCTAGAAGTTTGGTCTATGCTATTCCAGTACTAATGGTCATTTATGTGATCATCCAGTACCAAAGGAGAAATTATGCATTCATATGGTACTAAACAACATTCATGTGCCCATCCAGTACTCAGGTGATCCAGTACTGGTAATGAGGTGTTGGTAGCTCTTATCCTATACTCAAAGTTTTTGTTGCTCAATTTAAATGCTTCAAGTAATAGGACATATAAACTCAACATTTTTCATTTTACTAAAATAAATTAGAATAATTATGCAATAAACATATGGTTACTCTCAATTATTGCACGCTCCCTACCATGAAATTTTGCAAGCCCTCATATATATCTCCTTGTATATTATCACTGAATTCCTTGGTGAAGTGGTTGTCGTCATGAATGAGCAAAAATCATCCATCATGTCACTCTGTTACAATACTATATGTTTCGGTACTGTAGAAACCTACTCCATTACTTATCTGATACTGATGCCAAAGTGATATGATATTTGTCATGTTCTTAACATTGTTTTCACTTCAGGTAATTAGAGGTATGGGCTAATATCTTATTGTTCTTTCTATCAAGGATCATTTAAGTCTTGTGTTGAATTGTTTTTACTCTCATGTACATCTTCCTCCTACATTTCTACACTCAACCCTAAATGAATCATCCTTGCTATCCTTTAAGAAGATATTTTCACATTTAGCTCTAT
>SNQJ01S0127123.1:0-10969 GCA_010110895.2 Picea sitchensis | reverse complement strand
AAGGCATGATTTGTTTAATTTTATTGACTTAATTCGATTAAATTATTGATTATGTATGATCCTAATCACTTTGACTCTTAAGCAACATGATCCAGTACTCAGTCTATTCCGGTACCAAGACTCCACCTATTCCGGTACTAGCGTGTGCTTATCCGGTACTAGACATAATTCGAAATTTTGGAAAACTTCTAGAGGAAAATCAGGTACATGGGTTTTGTCTAGAATGATGTTTTCATGCGGACTCATGTGACAGAATTCACCCATATCGCACGTGTGGACCTCCAGCTCAGGGAGAATGATTCTGTCAAAATTAGCAACAAAACTCAAAATGCCAACTTGCACCTCAATTTCCGTGCACATGGGCGCATATCTTTCAAAATAGAAAAACAGTTTTTTAGAAATATCATCCAGCTACATAATCCAGAAATCGTTTTCTAAATTTAGAATTGTTTGGGAAGATATGGGTGGATCCATAACTCGAATCTGCCCAAATTGAAATAAAACCCAGATTTTTGAGGATTTTATCTAAAAATGTAATATTTTAAATCTAAGCATTGGGATTCAGTCCCATCCACTCCTCAATGATTTTTCATATATAAATAAGCCTCATATGGCTATGAGAAGGAGCCATTAGTTTCATGAATGTTTTGTAAAGAAGAGATTTATTCTTGTGAGAAAGCTTTGAGTTGTTAGCCATTTAAAAATAGAGTTTTTGATCTCAATGAAGAATTGATTGTTGTTGAAGCATTGGACACCATCTCCATTTGATCTGAGTCTTTTTAGCAGCACTAACCTCCTAGGAAGGGCCCCTCAGAGTGGTAAGTGTTGCTATATTTTATTTTCTTTGTATATTAGCATTGCGTTTAGTTTCTTTTCTTCTTGCATTATTGTTTAGTTTGAAAGTCATTTATTGTGTGTTTGCATTCTGAAATTAATTTGTATTCTGCAAATCGATTCTTAATAGATAAAACTCAAATCAACACCCTCTCACTCAAGGCATTGGTACATTGCATTTGATTGAGGACAAAGTTTGAGTTTAGATCTCATTTCCTTTTACCTAGTTTTTATCCATTTGATTATCTTTTTAATCACTACTGGAATCCATTGAAGGATAGGAAACTTAAGTAAGCTACTCACGATTAATGACACGAACATCACCCTGAGTGCATGAAAGACTGTGATCTAAGCCTTTATAGCACTAAGTTGTTCCTGTGTCTCAATGATGAATCCTTAGTGTTAATTTCCTGCAGTATGGGTTTGAAGATTGTTTTGTTGGCTTTAGATTAGGCTAGTTTGGGCTTTGATCCTGCATTTCATGCGCCTGCACCTTGGAGCTTACGAGCCCCAGTTGATAATTAAATGTGGGAATTAATAGTGCATATATTTATCCCCAATACTTATCAAAAAAGATCTGCCTCTATCTTGCATGATATGAGGAACATATCAAGAACTTGTTTAAATAGTGTTGCTTGCCTAGTGATAAGGCAATTCCTCTTGAACCATATGATGGAATTATTTTTTTGAAAGTATATGAGATATATTTTACTCTTTGGCTTTTGTCCTGTGTAGACTATGTAATGTTTTCATTGTTTCTCATGTAATTTCCAGATGTGAAATTTTATTTGTATCCAACTAGCTTTAGTATGTTCTGCATATAACCTTTCATGTTATGTTTTTCTCCACGTGGTTCATTATATTTTGGTTTAGTTGATATCTATAACTAATTGTCTATTCAAGTATTTTGAGTTTACATATGAAGCTAAGTAGCTGGTAATACCATTTACTGAGAATTGAAATTTCTTTCATTTTCAGTATTGGACATTCTAAAGTCACATGATATAAAATCTTTTGCCTCTCTGTCATCATAGATTTGTTCAGGAATATAAAAGACTTCTTTGAGTTTTTTCAGGAAGTATCATGCTTTCTTTTGTCATAGGTTTACACTTGACACAGGTTAAGAGGAGCTTATATGAATACAGAGAGACAAATCTAGCTTAGTATTGTTGATCAGTGTAAGGTTAGTTAGTTTATTATTTATTTAATTTGTTGATTTGTGAATGAATAGTGATTGCATAATTTAAACATTAAATGCTTTGTCCATTTTCGTTATATCATTTACAATCTTATTCACTCATTGTTTATCAGTTTGGTAGTTAGAGTACTAGAATATTTTTGTTTATTTTTAAACTTAGTTGGACTGTTAGAGAAATATTTTCCTCACCCTATGAAATCTTGCAGAGATGGCCTTACTCCATTTCCCTATGTAGACCCACTTTCCCTGATTGATAAATCCAGAGACAAAATATAAAGTTTTTCCACTTGTACACATCTTGCACCCTATATAACAAGCATATACACAGGCTTCTCCACTACAGCCCGTGTACATCAGGATTTGTGCCAGAAATCAAAATTAAATGTTAGGTTTCCATGTCACGACAGGAGATCTCTGATCCTTGGCCTTCCATATACTAGAAACATTCTGACTCAGCCCTTCAGTTACATTTTGAAGGCTATAAAGAAGCCAATTCTGAGCTATGGAAAGAGGAGAGAATTCAAATTTGAGAGCAAAGTTACTCTAGAGAAAGTATTACTTCATATTGAGTCTGCATCCCTTTGTCCTTTAAGTCTGAACACGGTGTTCAACCCCCAAGCTCTTCCCTTATTGATGGAGAACCTCTTAGTCTCCCTTATATGAGCTTGCCTTTGGTCGAGGATTGAAGTGGTGGAGGCCCAGCTGGAAGGAACTTGGCTTCTCAGTTCCGAACCATGCCGACACAGAAGTCTGTAATGTTTTCACTTCTATTGATCATTTATTAATAGAAATACTCATTTCTCGTCCAATTGATATATTGCAAATATATGAGTTATTATCCATGGGCATGTTTGTTTTGTATGTTAATGGATTATGCTATCTAATGTTCTAACCTTTTATATTATCACTATATGCTTTCTCTTCTTGTTTGTTGAGAACTTGTTGCAGGTATAAAGCTTTGGGTCAAAGTGCTCAATGGTGGATATCATCAAACATTTGGACAAGGTAGGACTTTTCTTATATCTCTTGCACATTGGTTTATATAGAATATACTATAATTGAGTTGATTTCTGTAGTCATACCTGTCTGTTGTGATTTACCCTAGCCATAGAGAGATTTTCCTCGTAACAGAATTGGCGACCATATTGGTGATGAATCTTATTTCTTAGGTTTTGAAGTACTTTTCTCCTTAGATTTCTCTCATTTCTATTTTGGTTCTTGACGTAACATTGCTTGATAGTTCCTGTTCACTCTGGGTTTCAGTTTTCAGCCTTCTCCCTTGCCTAGATTTGTTTCAAAGCATATACGCGCCTTTTTCCTTAACAATCGTGTATACATGCAGGTTGTCTCACTGCAAGCTATGTATATACGCTATGTTTTCCCAAATAGTCATGTACACCCTTTTTCCTTGCATGTTTTTTTGGTCTGGTGTTTGCTGGGTGGGATTTGATGCTTGTTGAGCCTTCTTAGGTCCCTGTAGTGCATGTTGAGTGCCTGTGGGATGACAGGAAACCCTCTTTTGGTTGAATTTTTGGGCAAAGTTTTTCTCTTCATCTTTTCATTTTTATTGTCCTTGTACATTACACTGGTTGTTTCATTGCTTGATATCCTGCTTGAGTTATCTCTCTTTTATACACAGTAGGGCTATATATCAAGTTACTTTTCAATCCATGCATTTTTAGTTTCGATATATTGAAAATACAAAACAAATAGGCATTTTTCATTGCTTGGCATTTTTGTCTTTTGATTTTTTATCATTAGCTTAGTGCATACAGTGAAAGATTGCATTTTTACTTTTGAATTGCAGAGTTGAGTTTGAAAATTGCATCGCTTTTAGGAGCATATCATACATTAAAAGTTAAAGTTAAGACTTTGCATTATTTTCATATTTACTTTCTTGCAGAGTCATAAAACCATGAGTTTCATCACCTTACCTTTTTGAGTAATCATGGCCATAAAATCAACGCTATAATTTAAAATTTATTAGTAACGATTTTATTTTCTATGTGCACAATCTAACCTAGGATTTAGTGCCTTGGAATAGGATTTTGTGAGTAAACTTCTCCAAGGAAATTAAATCAACATATGTTTCTAAGCTAGGGAGTGGAGAAACCCATTGTATAATTCGTAAGATTAGGAGGCTCCGCTCACACCGTAGTTAATCACAAGGTTATGCAAAGTTGGTTGAAGGGATATCCGCCCGATACCTTCCTAGAGTTAGAGATATTTCTGGGGATCTTGTTAGTGCCTTTACCTCCATGAGAGGTAGTTCTTTCAAGGTTTCGGTCTATGCTACCCTACCCATACGATCTACCTGACTTACGACTACTCTCCTGTGCATCTATTATACAGTGGTTTATTAGTTTCTTGACTTAAGTGTCTCATAGGTTACTTGCAAGGGTTATTCTACAGGTACCATGGGTTAGATAAGGGTTAGACAACACACAACCTTTATGGAATATTACCTCTCCGAGGGGATCTGACCGACTGGTTGTTAAGCCCATGAGGGCCCTTATAACTAATTTTTTTACCTCCGATCTTTAGCAGGGAGTCTCAGGCCCCTCTTGGGTGAGACATACCTTCTTTAGGGAGGGAGGCCACTCAACCACTTTACCCCATTTGCATTCATATTGGTCGTTTGAATTTTGGTGTGCTCTTTGATTACTAGGCGGCCTTAAGAGTCTATATTGAGTCCTCATTATGGATAGTGGAGTCCCTTTGGCTCCCTCGTTTACTGCTTCTTACACCATGATACCTACTCAGTTCATGGGGATGAATCCTCCTGTTTCTTATAATGGTATGAAGAACTTTGGTACTCAGTCCATGCCTTGGGTCTCTAGTCATTCTCCCATTGATATGGCTTCACCCTTGCAATCCTCACCCTAGTCCACTTATATGAATCCTAACATTGGATCTGGGGGCACCATGGCCCCAATGCCTACATATTCGTTTGATATGAGTCATGTCCCTCAACCTTCCTTTACGATGGGAGGTTGGAACCTCCTTACTTATGAATCCAGTCATGGTTATGCTCTTTCAGGAGCCATTACTCATATGGGTTCTTATTCTACCTACTAAACTCCATCCATGTATCCTCCATCCACCATATCAGTTCCTTTGAACACTTTTTCCATGGTGAGTCCTCATGTATCCTTGGGTGTTTCATCCGGGGGAAGTTATTTTTATAGTATGGGAAACCCCCTTCACGAAATTCCTTCGTTTGGGGGAAACATGTATCCTCACTTGAATAATCCTTATCATTATTTTGTCTCTTCGCATAAATCTAATTCAGTGTCGATGCCCTTACAACCCTTTATGAATCAGTATGGAGGAGGATACTATGCTTTCATATAGGGACAGGGTGTAAACCAAGATCCTTCCTGGCCTGCAATTTCTCAGAACCAATATTTCCTTAGACCTTGGTCTCAAATGTCGCAACCCACTGCTAGTCCATTCACTGCCAGTTACATTGGAGCTCCATCATTAACCTCTTCCAGTCATGTTGGAGATGGGTTGACAACCTCTGCAAGTCATGTTCACAACCCACACCTAGCCACTGCTAGTCACACTGGGGGCATCACTCTATTCGCCTCGATTCATATCAATGTCACATCTCCAACCTTTGTACATCATGTAGGAGATGACTCTCTCACCTCTTCCAACCACATTGAGAGCATGTCACTAGCCATTGGGAACGAAATTGGGGGCATTAAGAAGCCTAGACGTCTCAGACGTAAGCCTAAATTCCTTTGCAGGACTTGTGAAGGAAGTCACCTTACCCGTTTATGTCCTGTTACTGCTGGGATACCTGAAGCATGGGGCTCACCTAAGGGCCCTTCAGATTCTGAGTCATATGTGGTTTCTCCGTACCCTGTTTCTCCATTAATTGACATGGTAGTCACATTGATGCAATCATCACCTGACCTCACTCCCATTTTTAAGGGAGATGTGTCTCTAGTCCCTGTTATCATGCATCCTATCCAACCAATGGTTGATACAACATTCATGTCGATGAAATATTCTATAGACACTCCTCTTCTTGTAGGGGATGATGCTTTTCTTTACCTTGTTGTCTTACATCTTGTTCAAACAACAGTTGTGTCAATGCAATCTTCGACCGACAACACTCCTTTTTTTGGTGTGATGCACCTCTTGACCTTGTTTTATTGCATCCTATTCAACCAATGGTTGAGGAAGTGGTTGTGTCGATGCAATCTTCGATCAAACCCACTCTTCTCTTGGAGAGTGACAAGTCTAAGGAAGCGGTCGCACCGTTGCAATTTTCGGTAGATCCCACTCTTCTGGTTCTAGTTGTATACCTTTTATGCCATGTCCTTAGCATTTCTAGTCCTGCACCTTTTGAGCAAGAGAGAGTTTTACTCTCCCTGAGTTCTCTCTCTCCAAGTCTTGACGAGGTTCCCTTTGATTGGGATGGTCTTGTGGGGTATCCAATACATCTGCCTATGTCTTTTCCAGGAAGAGACATTATTCGATACATCACGGAGATGATAACCTCCATTAGCACTTTGTTCTCCTCGACTTCGAGAGATTTGGGTTTTCCCAAGATTGTGTCGGTTCTTCATAAGATACTAAAATTCTACATAAGTCCAACATGGGAGCCTTGGCCTCCCCCTTGACTTTCCACATAGAAACCTCTTAACGAGTTTAATTCAAGCTATTTTCCAACTCGTCTAAAAAGGGAAAAGATTGCCAAGTGATTTGTTCCTTTCACACTCGTTAAATTGGATTTGAAAGGTCATGAGTCTTAGTTAATCTCTTTTTTGACTTGTTATCAAAAAATGAAAATATCGTCGAGTGAACTTGTCTTTTTCACACTCCTAAATTGGTTTTGAAGAGACATCTATTTGGCACAAGTTTACCCCTTTTTCACACCAAGTAGACTACAAGACATAAAAAGGGACATTTTTTGGCGTCAAGTTGTGATTGCATCTCATGCACTTGCTTGTAGTATTGAGCCTATAGCCGGTTCTCACTTTGCATTATAAACCGTTTTCCTCAACAGTTTTGCATCCTCAACCAAGTAGAGCCTTGTTTATATCCATCGTAATTTGACACCCTATACCTAGGAGGGAACATTCCCCTAAGTGTCCACCTCCCACATGCACTTCCCTGCATTGAGCATAGGTACATTCCACTGTTGGAACTAGTTTTTCTTAATTGCGACACTCGTTTCCTCCTATGTATCATAACATTCATTTGTCTATGAAAAAACAAAAAAAGGACGGGAGGGAAGGGAGTATTATATTATATCGGCAACGGTCGTGTTGCCTTTGAATAGAGAACAAAATTATTTGAGTCCATTCATCATCATAATTTTTCGATTAGCATGGCCTTAGGAAGCTGATCTTGTTATAGAGTCTTCTCTACCAACTGGTTACTCTTCCAGTCCCTATAGAGAATTTCATTGATGCCTATTGCATCTTATGGTTTCATTATCAGGTATATGTTATCGGAGTCCTCCACATGTCTCATGCTCCTGTTCAAAGGAAGTCTATCAACCTGTGTCAGCCACTTCTCAGAACTCTTGACTTTGCATGTTGTCCATACCGTCAGTTTGTCTCATAATCACATGATACTGTAGTCCTATCATGCACCCTGGCCCTACTTTCATCATTGGTAGGTAACCTTGAACCCATCAGTCGACATTTCATCATTGGTCATTGACTAGGTGGTTTCCCTTGTGTTCAACGACAAGAAATCTATTCACACATTGGGATTCATGCAATGTCTTGGATGACATTAGCCTTATTGGTGGTTTCCTCGCCTTTTTCAGCAGTTTTTCATCATTGGATGATATTCAGAGGGTCTTTTTCGTGTACCTCTTACACTTGGCACACATGAAAGATGCACAGGGTCATTGGTTCATGAACTTGTTCTTTGTCTGATTTCCACCAAATCATGAAGCTCCTGCTTTGTACCTTGTGCTAACTAATGAGAGATTCCTTAATTCTCTCCTTTTAGCGGGTCTCTTTCCATTGACATTAGCCCATTTATTCTAGAAATGGGGCATGGAGTCTTATGAGTACCTTAAGGCTTGCAGTCATTAATGGTAGGCTCTCTCGCCATCGACAGTTGGGAATACATCAATGTATCTTGATCGATGGATTCTTCAGGTGTTCGACACCAGCTCCTTTATTCACACTTGTAAGAATGTACTCGATGCCTTGATACCTACTTTCATTATCGGTAGGTTGTCTCACGTTTGTTAATGGCATACCTCAATGATCGGTAATCAAACGATGTCTCATTATGTTCGACCTCAACTCCTTTATTCACATGATGTAGACTTTCACCTTTGGTAGATTGTGTAGAAGACTTGAAGACAACACTATGTGGCCGCAACTTTCTTGAGTTGTTGCTTCCTTTTCATTGGGCCAGTACATATATGACTTTAGTGATCATAGGAGATCAGGTTGTACTCCATGGTATATGGATATATTCAGATTGGTTTTGAGACTGGTTCTACTGGGCCTTGTTCGTTACCATGAGAGCTATTGGCATGTCACCACATTTGTATTTTCCTATTCATGGCCACAGGCACTTATTTGGTATATTTTCACATGGATCTGCAGTGTATTTTTGGCAGCCATGTATGCAAAGTCAGTGCAGAATGTAATGAGAAATTGAGTTCATCCAGTTGGTTCTCTACCACTCCACTCCTAGGTCATTTATAATGTATTTTGGACATCGCAGATACTCCTCTGACCTCACACATTAGGGGGCATCTATTAGAGAAAGATTTGCCTCACCCTATGCAATCTTGCAGAGAGGGCCTTACTCCATTTCCCTATGCAGACCCACTTTCCCTAATTGATAAATCCAGAGACAAAATATAAAGTTTTTCCACTTGTACGCATCTTGCATCCTATACAGCAAGCGTATACGCAGGTTGCTCCACTACAACCCGCATACATCAGGATTTGTGCCATAAATCAATATTAAATGTCGGGTTTCCATGTCATGAAAGGAGATCTCTGATCCTTGGCTGATCCGAAATTGGATCCAGAAGCCTGATAGGGCTTGAAAAATGATCAAAACTGAAAGTGCTCCGAATGCAATGAAACCTATGCCATTGTGTCTGTCTCGTCTTCCTGATTCTGGTAGTATATTTACTTTGTCAAATGGGCTCCGTATGGAGAAGATATCGTGTTCTGTCTGATAAGTCAAATAGGACAAAAAAAGGGACACCGACTGTGCAGTCTGTACAGTCCGTACGGATGATGACGTGGCATGTCTGTACAAGTGACATGGCGTGAAGTACACTGATAGGGCAGCTGGTGACATGGCAGTCATTTATTGGCTGACGTGGTCGAATTGGGAGGTGACATGTGGCATTGTTTGGTCAAATGATTGGGTGCCACGTGGCCCAATCATGGGCTGCCACGTGGCACCCCTTTATTGGTTGTTGGTGTTTGGTTTGTTTATTAAAATTTTATGGAGGCCGTGGGGTTCGACCCCCATACCTCCCCACTTCCTAAGTCTTCACAAATCCGCTCGACCATTGTACCACAGCTTGTTCCTTGTTGGATATATGACTTGTAAAATATTTAATGTTGAGTTTTGTTTTAAATGGCATGGGGTTGGGTCGAGGCTTAGCCCCGACCCACAGTTTTGTGCATTGACATATGCCCATACTCTCTAACATTGCATGCGTGCAGGATTTGTGTTAAGCCACAGTTCTATTGTGTGGTATGTGACCTTAACCTTTGGCGCACGGGTTTTGGTGTTCAACGGTTAGTCCTTTTTGTAAATGCGCGTGGTCACATGGACCGCATATGCCCGAGAGCTAGGCGGTTAGGGGCTGGAGGCGCCCTAACCATCCTATGGTTTGCACCATTGGCGCGTTTGCACCCGGTGCCAGGTTTTTGCGCTTAAATAAGCATGTGTGGCAGGTTTATGAGGAGGGGGTGCGTTTTGTAGAACCAGTGACAGGAAGCTTGAAGGGGAAAACTTTCAGGAGGCATAACTTCTTCGTTTTTTGACCGATTGAGGTGCCGAAAGAGCCCAGATGGGGGTTTTTGGATGCTCTGAAACCATTGGAGAAGTCATAGAAGATTTATACTAAAGGGAAACCAAGCCAAAGCCATTTTGAGGCAGAGAAGCTTTTGAGGCAGAGAAGCTTTTGAGGAGGAGACACTGTCAGACCATTTCTGGGAGCTCTGGACGTCCGTTTTGCGTGCCATTTTCTTTGCATGGTTCTAGAGATCTGGACGAACATGACCAGATCAGTCTTGTAGCCATTTGGAATTGCAGTGATTTACTTTTGAGCTTTTGAGCAGAAATAAAGAAGCCTCCCCCATAGAGACAAAGGCCCGGAGACGTAGGCAAAGTTGTACCGAACTCCGTTATCAATCTGGGTGTTATGGTTTGCTGTCTATTATTTCATTTCAGATCTGCATATGTGTATATGGATGTAATAATTCCTCTTATTTCATCATTCTTTCACTAAGTTTCTCAATGGTTAATTAACGCATGCAAAATTAAAACTCAACCATAAGTCATTAAAAAATCATACGGATCAAGTGGTATCAGAGCTAGTTGACGTTTGGATTTGAGTTTTGCATGTTAACCAGGGAAAAGCTACAGCATGGTGAAGGCGATCTTGTTGCAGAGAATCCATTAATTGGATTGAGAAAAAGAGCTTCTCACAGCGAGAAGATGGCATCAGAAGAAGGGATTTCTCAAGATGAGAAAGAGTTCTGGAAAACATTCCTTGCTATGTCGGAGATGGTGCAAGTTTTGTACAAAGATTACTTGGAATGGAAGCGACCAATTTTGGGTAATTCTTCAAAAGGAAAAAGTGAAGAGGAAGAGGACCATCCTCATATTCCTCCTTCACCTCCATCAACACCTCCTTCTTCTCCTTCTTCTTCAAGTTCAAGTTCTAAATCTAGTGGAAAGAAAAATGTTCATAAG
>SNQJ01S0127121.1:26268-46788 GCA_010110895.2 Picea sitchensis | reverse complement strand
AAAAAAAAAAAAAAAAAAAACGTTATAGCAAAAATGCTAAAATGACTCACTTGGAGAAGCAAAACCCTAGGATCGATTCTCTAAAACCAAATGTTATGATCTAAGGCCTTAAAATAATAAAAATTCAATTAGAGTCCACTTTGAGGGGGAAACCTCATTTTACAATATATCTGATTCATAATATAATATGAGATCATATAAGATGATTCTAAGACTGGGTATCCTTAGTTTATATATATAGGAGACAAAGGGGTACAATTATAATGAAAGGGTACAATGAAGATTTATATCCGACATACAAATATAACAGTAGAAATTTATTTATTCAACATCTAGGGATTAATAAGGGATTTTATTCTTAACATGGGTCTTTTTCTAGGGCTTAACAATTGATATTTGATCTAGTTTTATGAGAGGTTATTGAAGGTGTTCATCCTATGTGGGAATGCCTTGTTTTTTCGAACATGGTGTCAAATCCCATTTGAATACCCTCTCCCATTGTAGATCGAGATCTTGAATCCATGTTACTGCATTTCTAGATTATGTTATTTTCGTGCATTTTTTGGAAGAGAGAAATATTCCATTGCATCCAAAGCACTTATTTCAATTAGAAACATTGTTTGTTTCACTTGAAAAGTTTTTTGTTTTCCCAAGTTACAACCATTTTAGTTAGATCTAGAGGTATAAAGAATGAATACACCCTTTTTAATTTATTTTTTACAGAGTTAATATTCCAGTATTATATTTTTTTTCTGGGTTGCTACACTTTTTTATCCATGTATGCTCTTTGTTGTGCACTATGTGTTATCTCTACAAATCACAAACAGAGTGGAAAGTGTTTTATTTTCTATGTATGTTCTTTTCTTTGAGCTATATGCAAGCCTGACATATTGGAAATAGAGAGAACTTGTATTTTATGGGTAAACTAATCGAGATCTAACCCCATTGTTGTTGAGATTCAGAATTGTTTTCCAAAAAATCATTTTTTTTTGTATGGCCACATGGAAACAAAGGTTTTTGGGTTTAGCACGCACTTTGAAACAACAACAACCATATCCTTCTTCTTTAGAATTATAATTTGTTTTGCACTAGCTCACTTGGTTGAAAGTTGTTTTATTCAATAAGAGGTATTGAGTTCAAGTCTTTTTTTTAAGTCACTTTTTGAAAAATTCCATGCAAACTTGAGATATCTCATAACTTTATTGTAAAGTGCATTTCACTTAACTTATAAAAATGAATCACTATAAAATAACTTTTCCTTTAAGTTTTTTGTTTTTTTTTTGCATGAAACTTTCGTTTATAAAGTAACTCCATTGTAAAAGTGATTCTCACTTAATCTATAAAAGTAAGGTTGCTTCATAAGTAACTTATTCATAAAATTGAGCTTATATGCAAAGTTAGAGAAGGAGGGGTATCACCACATGGACCAATTTACACTTTCCACGTGGCTCTGTGATTATCGTTTATGCCTCTTTTTGAAAAGGGCATAACTTTCACATCCAAAGTCCATTTTCAATGCCACTTTTATTATACAGACTATTTTTTCAAGAGCTTTCCATCCAAACCATCAATTTCATCTTTTGAATCCATATTATCTACATATTTTAATATGGATTCTCCAATTGATATTTTTCTTACCAATACGAACTAATTCTCATGGAAATCCCATATGGAGGATGTGATTGTACCAGATTACCTTGGGAGAATAACAAGGCCCCTCTAATGCTGAAAACAAATCTAAATGGGATAATAAGAATGATGAAGTACATGCACTAATTAGAATGCCCATCTCTCCTGATGTAAGGCTGCACCTTCAATGAATTGATGGCCCAAATAAAGCTTGGGAAAAGCTTGAAGTTGTCTTTGGTAAACACAATGTTATTCATTTCCACTAGATTGAAAATCAGTTAATGACTTTAAGTCCCAATGGTTTTCCTTGCATTGAATATTATTTATCTAAGTTCAAAACACTTAGAAATTTATGTAAAGAATATCAAATAGTTATTAAGGATTATTGATGCATATATGTTATTCTTACTAAGCTTGGTAGTGCATATTTTGTCTTTATATCTACCTTTTATGCCACCAGAGAAGCTCTAGGGAATGGATACCGAACTCCCGCTCTTGAGTATTTTTATGATTCTCTTATTAGAGAGAAAGATAATCTTTTGCAACTTGGATTGATCAACATTGCAGGTACATCTAACAAATCCTTAGTGGACCAGCAGAAAAATAAATCCAAGCATCCCAAGAAGCAACATCCTCACCACAACAACAAGAAAAACAAGGATCCCAAACCCTCTCAGTGAGCTTCTACTCCTAATGGCGACAAAGGAGTAAAATCCAAAAGTAAGAACACTGAAAAGTAATGCAAGTTTTGTGGGAAATATGGTCATGTGAAATCTAAATGTTTTAAAAATATGGAAGCCTGAGAAGCAACGATGAAGAAGCACAACATCAATATCGTTATTCTTCTTCTACCTCTTATTCTCATGGACATGCATTTTTTGCTTCTCGTTTCTCTTTTGATGCAACTTCCACTTATTCTTCTAATGAGTGGCTTGTTGATTCTGGAGAATCTTATCATATGGCTAAGGATAAAACCATTTTTTCTGCTCTTAATGAATGTAACACCAAACAAATATTTGTTGGGAAAGATAGATCTTCTAGTGTTGTAGAGTCTGGAACATTTCAGGTAGATAATGATCATTTCAATTATGTATTATGTGTTCCAAGTCATTCATCAAACCTTCTATTGATGTATCAGATCACTCATTCAAGTGAAGGTAAAACAATAATGTTTTCACCTCACCAAGTTGTAATCAAGGATTTAAAATATCATAAGCATGTCCTAGCAAATGGAATTGTTGACGATATTACCACTTTGTACAAATTTGACAGCTTTGGTTCATCATCTTTTCCATCAATTTTTGTCTCCATAGTGATGACTCGAGAAAACTTTGGAATGAGTGGTTTGGTCATATAAACTATCACTCATTGCAGCAACTATGCAATCAACATATGGTGACTAATATTCTCTTATTTCCTGCAGAGATGGTGTTTTTGCTTGTTGTGTTCTTTGCAGACATCATCGGCACAGTTTTAACAAACATTCATCTTGGCATGCCTAGTCCCCTTTGCATATTGGTCACAGTTATGTGTTTGGTCCTCTTTCTTCTCCTTCTTTCTCTATGTGCAAGTACTTCTTAAATTTCATTGATGATTTCTATAGACGCACTTGAGTTTACTTCTTAAAACTTAAGAGTGAAGTTTTTGACATGGTTTTGGCCTACAAGGCCCTTGTTGAAAAACAATATGAACATCAACTTCAAAGGTTAAGAATAGATAATGGAGGAAAATATGTGACCAACAAATTTACAAGTTATTGTATTGCATAGGAGTTTCAAATGCAACATACTATTCCATATATAACACAACAAAATGGTGTTGCTGAGAAAAAGAATCACACATTAAAGGAAATGGCTAATTGTATGATCCAATCTAAAGGATTAAGTCTTCGTTATTGGGTAGAAGTCATCAATTGTGCAAATTACATTGTAAATCATACTCCCACAAAGGATTTAAAAAATATAACATTGAAAGAAGCGTGGACTAAAATTAACCCATATCTAAGCCACTTTCCGAGTATTTGGTAGTATAGCATGGGCTCACATTTTGAATGAGAAAAGGAAAGCATTACAACCAAAAGTGAGAAGTGTATTTTTGTTGGACATTCTAAAGATGTCAAAGGTTATGTGCTTTTTCAACCTCATTCCAATGAAATTGTTAATAAAAGAGATGTCAAATTTGATGAAAATCTCTTAGCCTGTAAGCCTAATTTGGAATTTGTCCATCTTTGACTTGTAAGACATCTTCGATGTTTGTGCCATATTTTGTTCCTATTGTGGTTTCTTCTTCAAATGATGACAATGAGGATGAAAATCAGTTTCCACATACTCACATTCCTCCAAATGAGTCCATTGAACATGAGCATGCACCAGCACCACCGCTTCCTATATGGGTATGTTCAACTCGAGAAGTAGTTGGTGATCTTGTCGGTGATCCTATAGATCATATTTGGACACATTCACAGTTTCAATGAGACTCTTCTATTTTAGCTCAAGTTTCAGAGACTAATGATCCAGACACATTTGTAGAAGATTAAGGCCATCTATATTGGGACATAGAAATGAATCAAGAGTATCGCTCTTTAATGGAGAAAAATACTTGGGATCTTGTACCTCTTCTGAAAGTAATAAAACTTGTTAGATGTAAATGGGTGTTGTAACAATCCCTCTCTAAACCTATAATTATATGTAATTAATTGTAATTAATGATTTCCATGCTATGGCATGCAAACAATGTAAATGTATTAATGATCAATCAAAATTGTCAACAACTGACTATGAGGTTGAATCCTTGAGTATTGGCCATGATACCACTAGAATAAAGAGTGAGGGAACATATAAAGGGGTTCATCGTGCTAATATGACCCAATCCTCCTTGTTGAAATATTTGATTTGGAATAATAAGCCTTAACCTGATCCCAAGGTAAATCAGTTAATGAGAAAAGGACTGGTGGTTGAAAAAACAACCACCCCAATGAATGGAAGCATGGAGGGTCCAGCTAAGACAACAAGAAATTGTGAGCCAAAGGTACCCAATGTACCATTCCAGAAGCCCCAAGTTTGAACCGAGTTTCCTTCTGACAAAAGGAAGGGGACAGGTGGAGAACTTTGGAGTCTTCGTGCAGGAGATGCATGAGGAGACAGGAAAGGGAATGCATGAGTGCATACATGAGGAGGATGCCTAGAAGAATGGCCTTAAGAGGATGGAGGCAAGTGTGTGAAACTTGGATATGCACAGAAGAAGAACTCGAGGAAATTTTGGGCATCGGAGAAAGAAATATACTGCAAGAGAATGCATGAGGGAGTACAGAAAATTCCCTAGTAGTATCATGGCTTGGCACGAGGGTGGCCTGCAGCCAAAGTGACTGAGTGTGTAGCGCCTATGGTTGGGTGGAAAGGAGAAAAACCATAGTCAATTGGCTTGTATATATTGTAAACAGATAAGTATCTCATACATCCTATGTAATAGAATAGAATCGTAGATGTTGGTAGGTGTGTCATGGATGTATAGGTCATATTAATGATGTTAATAGTTGTTTTTATTGACAACCCCTTGTTTTTAAGGGATTGTGAAGCTGCAAGAATGGTGCAGGCCTTGCACATCTGAACATGGATATTTATGTATGTTTGTGTCTCCTATTTTTGCAGTAGAATAATTGCTTTAGTGTGATGCCTGTGAAAGGAAAACATGCTTATAAACTAAAAATGCACAATACCCCTAGTAGGAACAGACAATGTGTCCTAATATAGGCATGGGAATGTATCAGTTTCTGAGAGAGGCCTCTGTGTGGTTCAGAGAATCTTAAATATCACGTGGAATCCCCTGTCCTGGTATAGGCAATTTGCAGGACACAAATCTCAACCTAAAGTGGTGAAGTAAGAATTCCTTAGCAGTTTTGGAGCAAGGTGAGAGCTCCTAAGAGTTTGGTAAAGCACTAGAGGTTGATTAGAAGACTTCCTTGAATGACTAATTCTATTTATGAACTATTAATAGGTATAAAACCCATTTTTGATCTGAAGGAATCACAATCGTTGATTCGGCATTGTGAATAAATCACAACCCTCCATCGGAGTAGGTTATGACGCCTGTAAAAGGTGAACTCTGAATCAACAAGGATCGTGGATCTATCAGAGGCTTGAGTAGAGAGATGATCTCAACTATTATTTGTACTTGATCACCAGAGTTTTTAAGCATAGGGTCTTGATAGAGCTCTGACAGAGAGACATCGAGAAACAATCTAGATTATTGGTCGGAGTAAGGGTAGATTTTTTGGGGGGCATCGATTTGGGTGCAGGACCAAAAGTATCCTTAGTGAGTGATAAACCCTTGATTTTCCTTAGAGGATCATGACCATTTATTTGGCACAGTGGACATATATGGACCCTTGGTCAATGTAACGGAAGGATTAGATCTCAATCGTCAATCTGGTGAGATAACAAATCCTAGCCATCCATTAGAGGATATCATTTGGAGTAAGTTGCAGTCCCAGAGGAGGTGCACTCTGAAAGAGGTAATTCAATGGTAGATCTAGATCATTGATCGGTTCTAGAACAATATTTGATCATAGCCATTGATATGTCATAGAGGCCTAGAAGGTTCCTTGGCGAGTAGCAACAAGGGGATGATGTCACCCTAACCAATGTGCTTAGGGCACATGTTAACACCTGAAAGATTGAAATAGATACCTTGTGATGACGTGTGGACCCACCTCATCCCATGTGTAATGATGTAGGTGTTTCCATGTGTCAATTAAATATTGTGCCACGTGTCACAGAGTTTTATCCCTTTTGGGGTAGGGTCCTTTGGGTAAGAATGTGACACATGTCATACTAGGCGACCGATACACATGGAAACATATGCCTAGGTGGAAGGTACACAGTTGCCACAGATTCTAGATGGTGAACATAATATGAGTCTAATATTTGTAGTTTCTCTAGAGGCCAAATTAGAAACACTCTGACAAGAGAGCTCTGAGAGCCAATCTAGACCATTGATTTGTCGTGGATGGAGAAAATCCGAGAGCAAATCTAGATCATTGATCTTTTGTGATTGAAGGAACTCTGAAATGAGATACAGAACATTTATCTCCTACCAAAGGGATTAATAGGATGGCATGGATGGTGCCACGTGTTGAGAATAGAAAGTGCCATGTGTCGAGCATAGAAGGTGTCATGTGACATAGTGATTTGGCACCTGTAGGTAAACTTCAGTGGGAAATATGAATACCATGTGTCAGGTGGTGACAGTTCCACGTGTCATGCATAGATGTCATCATGTGTCAAGAGGATTTGGTACATGTAGGTGAAAATTCAATAAGATATGGTCCATTCGTCAAAGTTTGAAAGGTTGGAAAAGTCGTGTGTCATCCAAAAATGTGTTTGCAATATAGGTATTGATGACACAATGAGATTCATTGGTCTGTTGTTGGGCGAGAGATATCTCCACTGTTAATTTCCTTGAGATTCATTCGAGAGAGGTGGACATCACAATGACGTGAGGGTGCTAGCATGGCATCCAGTGTGGTTGAGTAGTGACAAATTTCACTAGTGATTGGTCAATGGGGAAAGGTGGGTCTCATTAGACGAGGAGGTCCTATGGGCCTTTGTTTTATTTTTTGACATTGGATCTGTAGGCCAATGAATTTGGACCGTTGATCCATGCATAATGTCATCAAGGTTCAAAGGGGACCTGTTAGGAGTTGTTAAGAAATGTCGACAATGAAGAAAGGATGAATGATCTGGACCATCGGTCAAATCAGGCTATAGACACAGTCTGAACTGTTGATTTCGTCTCACCATCAACTTGCGAGGTGAAAAGAGGATGAGCAATTAATGCACAAGTTGGTTTTTCTGACTTACTCAGATTCGTAGGATGATCGTCATGAGGACCTTTGGATCTAGGATAGGGTTGATTAATGGATCGTCATTGGAACTTTCGGTTGGGGTCTGTGTAACCCATGGGAGTAAAATCCAAATGATGACAATGTGAGGTCCTGTGGGATGGGAACCATGGATCGAAGAACCATGTGGAAAGTGCCATGTCGGAGCCATGATTGTGCCACTTCAGATGACACATGGGATAGGCATCCACGTGGCAGTGAGGTGGAATTTGGACAATGAGGGCAAAGAAATTTGGAAAGCCATAAATTTTGATCCAGAGCTCAATTTGGAGCATGGTGAAAGTCATTGGAAATATATTGGTGAGAAGAAGACAATGCATCCCTCGAGTAGAGGTTTTGAGATGATTGAGAAAAGGTGAAATTTTACTACCCTTTCCCTTAAAAGGGTACTTAGGGGGTTGGGTGTATTACAGGTTTATATAACTAAGTATGCATCAAATGGAAGTTTTAAAAGACAAAAGGATTTTTTAGTTTCCAAAGTATTCTCTCAAGTTGAAGGCATTGACTATAATTAATGTTTTTCCCTATTAGCCAAAATGAATTATGTCCACCTTTTTCTAGCCATTATTGCCTCACATAAATGGGAGGTCCATCAAACGGATGTTAAATATGCCTTCTTGCATGGGGATTTGCAAGAAGAAATATACATGGAAAAACCTCTATGTCTATAATGACTCCAACCCTTTTTTCACCTTAATAAATCTCTTTATGGTCTTAAGAAAGCTCCTTAAACTTTGTATGCCAAAATGGACAACTTTCTTCTTGACACCGAATTTTCTAGATGTCATTTTAACCCTAATGTATATACCCAGAAAGTAGGAATCCGTCTCATAATACTTGTTCTTTATGTTGATGACCTTATCCTCAACATTAGTGACCCTAAACTTTTAACCCATGAGAAATCTGGCCATAGAAAGAAATTTGAAATGACATAATTAGGTTATTTGCATTATTTCCTTGGCCTCTAAGTATTGCAAACCAAGGAAGGAATTTTTGTTTCCTAGTCTAAGTATTCTTGTGACCTTGTTTTCCTCTTTCACGTGGATTATTATAAACCATCCCCTTATCCCTTCCATTCTGGAATCAAATTTTTTTCCACGTGGACTTCTCCCAAAGTCGATGCCACTTTGTACCACTAGTTAGTTGGTATCCTCTTATATTTGACTCATATATTTCCTGATATTTCATTTGATGTTTCTCTTGTTTCCCAGTATATGAAAACACCCCATGAGATCCATTGGAAAGAAACAAAAAGGATACTTCGAGTATGTCTAGGGTACATTATAGTTTGGGTTACATTACAGTTTGGGTTACATTACAGTTTATGGGGGACTCCTTTGTTGGTTGGTTTCACTAATTCAAATTGGGTTGACGATCCTAATGATCGAGATTTTATTGCATGTTATGTTTTCATCCTTGGTTCTAGACCTGTTAGTTGGGATTGTAAGAAACAAAACGATATTTTTCTTTCTTCAACAGAACTAGAGTATAGAGAAATGGTTAATGCAAGTTAAGAAACCTTGTGGCTTCGACAAATATTTCCAAAGTTTGGATTCTAGTAGTAGCATTCGACTACCTTCTAGTGTGACAATCAAAGTGCCATCAAGCTCGCCAAATATCCATTTCAACATCAACATAGTAAACACATCAAGATACACATGCACTTCATCAAAAATCTCATTCCTAATTGAGCTATTGAAGTGCTCTTTTTCCCTACAGAAGATCAAGTTATAGACGTTTTCACAAAGTCTCTTGTAGAAGTGAAGTTTTCTAAACTTTGATCTATGTTAGGAGTTCAAGAAGTTGTCATTAAGGGGGGGTAGGCTCTAATGCCTCATTCCTTCTCCTATTGTGTCACATTTTCAAATCCTTCAATCCTATCCCAAGTTGTTGTTAAGGGGTGATGTTAGGATATTTAGACACTTAGGAGTTAGTTAAAATCAACTTGGTATAATGTGTCTTTAGGTAAAAGTGTGTTTCTTTAGTATGCATTTGTAGTTATGTAATATGATGGTCACAATATGTTCTAGACATAGAGTGATCTGGAGGCTCATATTCTAATTGATATTAATGGCTACATTGATACGTGGATTAACACCCGACTGGTCCATGATCTCTATTTAAATAGCATGCATAGTCATTTGTTGATGAACAATTGTGAGAAACTCTATTGCAAAATATTTTTCTTTTACATCAATATATTTCCTCATGTGGCCATGTTGGCTAGGGTTGTGGATTGTTCCCCTCTTCGAGGATTTTAACCATGTAAAAACATCAGTGTGTTGATCTTTGATCTAGTTGTGTGAGTGGTTACTGAAGGTGTTCATCATGTGTGTGAACACCATATTTTTTCAGACATAAGTTTTCTTGTGGCATGGCTTTGCTCAAACCTTGTTTTGATAGCTTGAGAACCATAATTATCTTCATCCATCATAATGTTTATTTAATGTATGGAAAGGTGATCAATAATGGTGGTTGAGAAATGATGGGATGTTCTATAGGGATGAAATCACCATCACCCTATCATCTAGACTTGTCCCTAAAAATTTATGTGATGTAGGGACCACCTATTTTTATTTAGATAGGGTCACATGGGTTTTTATATTTTTTGGTGATGGGCGTGCAAGCATTAAAAGTATGTTTCACATGAATCATGGGAAAGTTCTTGTGGTGAGTGGACCTTCCTATCCCACAAATGGTGTATAGAACTTGTACTATACAAGTTATGATTGTTTTTTTATGCTTCTACCTATGCTCACTTGAGCGTCATGAAGGAGAGAAATTAGGGTGATGACAGTTTTCCCTAGATGTGTGACGTTAGGAACATCCCCTATAGCTAAAATGAATCATGTTTTCTTAACCAAGTGCCTAAAGTAGAAGACCAAAAAGAGAAAAAGAGACAAGGAGGGAGCACTACTCATGAAGAGACACAAAGACCACTTGCAAAACAATTAGAAGGAGGTGAGCCAATATGGAGATATATCTATACAAATGTGGTAGTCTTCCCATGCTCATGAAACTGTTAAAGTAAGTATATTATGATAAGTTATATTATGAGATCATAGTGGGATATGTCATATCTAAATACATTTGAAAAATGAATGTTGCTTCTGTCAATAATTAGAGCTAAAGAGCACATAGTGTCTTTCCACACATACAAAGATAGTTTCAATTACTTAAAAAGAAACATTATCTATATGTGAGGGAACAAATACACCCATGGGGCTAGAATTTTTATAGAATAAAATAGATGATATTTTATGTCTGCACATGTAGGGAGCTACCTAAAGGGTAACTCCCTCTTGAGAGATTTAATGTTGAGAAGAGAACTCTACATGTGCAAGGTATTCAATGAAATCTTGAACATTGTAACCTATAATGCATATCAGTTAGAACATGTAAGAGCAACTCGAAGGGTGGATCCTACTTGAGGGCTCCAAATAAAGGATAAAATAATCCATACATGTCTTGGTAATCTTCGACTAGAGTCAATACAGTGGAACCAACATAGAATAATCACAATGTAAGAATGAGTCACAGTCGCTTGAGCATGTGAGAAACAATCAGGTCAAAGAGAAATAATTATTCTTTCTACTTGACCTAAGGTCTCCCATATTTGATGTATATGGGGGCTACCAAAACATCTAAACCATCCCCTAGAATAAAATGAGCTAATGTATATAAGGTAAAGTTTACTAGAGAAAGGGAAGATTGAGTCCCTAGAAACCAACATGGGGTGAAAATCATGAAGTAAAAAATGTAATCGATTCACATTTTGACATGGGAAATGAACTAGCCAATGAGTAGAAGGCTTGGTACTTCCCTTAAATGAAGAATAAATTATGGTTGACTCGGGAAATGACCATGACCTAAACTGGCATAATGTCATGATATTGCGAGCCTGGCAACTTATAGGTGAGGAATGCACAATGTGGACTAGAGGCCAAGTATATGATGACAAAACTAGAACATGAGTAGAATCATGGATGAGGATGACAGGTCAAAAATAGAGGATAGATGAAAAGTTCAATAGTTCTCACAAGGAAGCTCATGGGTTATAAGAGTTGGATGCAGTTGACCAATATACTTTGTAGATTGGAACAGACATGGGTGACTCAATACTTATGCTCTAAACAAGGGGAACAAGGACTACTGGAATAAATAATGAGAATGAATTAATGTTTCTCTAGTGATCAAAATCTGGACCAGGGGTCAAAATTTAGGTCAAAAATCAAAGTTCTTGGAATTGCCTCAAAATGAATGGGTACGTAGCACTCATAGTCACAAACCCAACGCAACTTGTTTGGGTTCAAACGGACATCGGATGAGAGAGATATCGCGATCTGTTCGAATCGCCAAACAAGCAAAAAAAAATTGTGCTGACTGTACAGTCCGTACGGATGCTGACGTGGCAGAGGTCGTATGATGATGTGGCAGAGGTCATACAATGATGTGGCATGTCCATATGCTGAGGTGGCAGTTGACGTGGCAGATATTGGTTGGCAGATGTGGACGAATAGTCTGCTGACACGTGGCATATTTTGTCCAATGGTTTGGTGCCACGTGGCCCAGTCGTGGGCTGCCACGTGGCACCCTGTTATTGGGTTGTTTGTTTAAAAGTTATGGAATCTGTGGGGATCAAACCCTGAACCTCCCCCATTGGCAAATCTTTGACAAAGTCCGACCAAGTGACGCGCCACATGTTAAGTCTTATTATATAAACGATTTTAATTATATTTAAATTTGTATTGATTTATGGTTGGCGCGAGGGTCTGGGTTGGGGCTTAGCCCCAGCCCCTAGTTTCATATGTCCAACCATATGACCCTTTGTCACACAGAGCATGCGCGGATTTGGATTAAATGGTTACAACGCCCGCCACTTGTCATTTATTCATTCGCCCTTGGAAACAGAGCCCCTTTTGCGCTAGTGTGAGGTCACATGGACCATATGCCCACTGTCTTGGCAGTTAGGGGTTGGGCGTGCCCATAACCATCCTACAGTTCACACCATTATGCGGTTGTTCTTGGTACTAGGTTTTAGCACAAATTTTAGAGCGTGTTCTAGGTTGGGCACACAGAGGTGCGTTTTGGCGAACCAAAGACAGCAAGCTTGAAGGAGGAAAATGGCAGGAGGCCTATCTTCTTCATTTTTTGGCCAAATAAGGTGCCGAAAAAGCCCAGCTAGGGGTTTTTGGACGTTCTTAATCCATTGGCACTATTTTCAAGGCCATTTTAAGACTTCTTTTGTAGGTTTTATACCATTGAAGTTTCAAAGAGCTCTAGGGAGCTTGAAGCTCTCATTGATTGAGGTCATGCTCAGATGAGCCCATGTCTGTTTTCTGTGATTGAATAATCATTTTTGGATAATTGTTATGCTCTGAACACATTGGGATAGGTTTCAGAGGATTTTGAGGACTTTTACATGTGTTTTTTCCACAAGGAATCTCAGGGAAGCTTAAGGCCACATGTAGAAGAGGTCATGCTCGAATGAGCCATGATCCGTTTTCAGAGTTCTATTAGTCATTTTTGAGGTTTTTATGTATTCTGATCCCAATGGTATAGTTAGTATTTCCATTGGAGTTGAGCAGCATCTTGTAAAAGAATCTTTGACAAATTAATCCCAAAGAGCCAATTCCATTGATGGAGGCTCAAGGAGATGTAGCCCAGAGAGGGGTGAACTCCTTTATCATCTTGTTATTGTTGTGAGTTTGCTGGTTATTATTTGCTGCAAGTTAATTTTGTTGTTGTGTTTATGTAAACACATATTTAACCATTGAAAGGAAAATTTCCTCACACATGAACATTTAAAAAGAAGATGTATAAACTTGGCACATAATCTATCTTGCATATTTTAACACATTGAGCAAGGTCCTGTAAAGTTTATTTTAATGAAGTAGAGGGTGATTGCATAGCATAACAAGTCAGCCCCCTATTTTCAGATCAGGTGGTATCAGAGCATAGTTTTGCTCATGCGATTGCCATTGATAGCTAGAGATTTAGCTGTTGGAATTATTGTGCAAGTTTTGTGTTGAAGTTTGATATCTCGCAAGGATGGCGGAAGCTTCAAACATTGGTAGTTCTCATACATCTTCATTATCTAAGTTCTTTGACAAAGAGATGTTGAAGGATTTTGTAACCATGAGAGATATGGTACAAGAGTTGTGGGAAGATAGAGAAGAGAGGATTGCTCTTGAAGAGCAGTTGATGGCCATGAAGCAGGAGAAAGACCGTCTTCTTGAAAAGTTGCATGAGATGGAGACTCAACTCCATGAGGCAAAGGAAACCCTTACCAACCACATGCATGAACTTGAGGTATGTAATGTTAGTTTATCTTCAACTTCCTCTCAAGATGAATGCTTTGGTGTTTTTGAAAATCACACAAGAGGAATTGGGTCCAAGTTATTGTTAAAAATGGGCTATGAAGGTAGAGGTTTAGGGAAGCATGCACAAGGCATTGTTGAGCCTATTGTTGTTGAAGAGAGGCCCAAGTATTGTGGTCTTGGATATGAACAAAGAGATGGAGCAAATTCCAAAGTTGAGGAGACAAGGGAAAAAGTTCCAAGAAGAAATTTTGTTTCAAGTTCACCTCCTCAAGAAGGCTATAAAGGTGAAAGTTCAAGAACTTTTGTTGCAAGTTCAACCCCTCCAGCATGCAAAGTATGTGTTCAAGATGAATGCAAATGTATGAAACGAAAGAATTGTGACAGCGATGAGGATAAGAACACTGTTGTTGGTCTTCAAAGGAGAGCTTGTAACTCTTCAAATTCACCTCCTCAAAGAGGCGATAAAGGTGAATGTTCAAGGTATAATTCTGCTTATCATTCAGTTGCTTTTGATTATGTTAAACATGATAAATTTTCATGTAAAAATGGAAGAAAAATTCCATGTACATATTGTGGTTTATATAACCATCATGTTTCAAAATGTTGGAAAAGATTGACCACTTTCAGGAAACTTCACAAGCAAAGACAACTTGAAAAAAAGATGCAAAAGATTTGCACTCATTGCCAGAAGAGGGGTCATCTCATTGACCAATGTTGGACATTGCATCCAACTACTCATCCACAACACAAGAAGCAGATGGATAAAGAGATTGGCAAAAATGGAAGAGGAGATTCCATCATCGATGTGTGTCAAGATGATTCACAAGAGGATGATTTTCAGCAGAAAAAATCACCATTGAGTTGGCTTGGTAAGAAATGGTTGGATTTCTTGAGCAAGTAAGGCTTGCATTTTCTGTTGTAAATGCACTTTTCAGCCTTATGTATGCATTTATGTTCAGAGTATGACAAGTTGCAACAGTTTATCACAATTTGTATGATGCAAGTTGCATGTGAATGCAATTCGTTTGAAGGCATTCTTGTTTGTTGCACAACTTCACCAGGAGGATGTAAAAGAGGGATATGATGCTCACTTGTTACAGCCATATATATTTTTCATATTCATCTCTTATGTACCCGCATGTTTCGGGTTTATGTACTTATGTTTGTACTTGAAGGAGAGTTGAAGAGCTATGCACAGGCATGTGTTTTTGTGTGTGTGTAAGCAGTGAACCTGGTGATAGTTCATCTTGAATGACTCATGATTGTAACATGATTGTGTATCATGGATGTCGACTTGTCATTTTGGGAAGGTCGATATGTTTCATATGAGTCTTGACTTGTGTCGCTGTTGTCTTGACGACTATGTTGTGTCGATCATGTTTTTCGACTTATGTTTAGTCGATGGTGTTTGTTGGCTTGTAAGTTGATTTTGAGTACACCAAGATGCAGGAAAATGCCATGTACTTTGATGAAGTACAAGATGAAACCATTTTCTTGAAGAGCAAAAAGACTTTGTTAGCATCATTTTCAGTCTTGTATAAATTTGTTTTCAAGATTGATGGTTTTCTTGGCTTGTGACAAGATGTCGCAGGAAAGTTTTTGCAGCCATTGGAGAGCGGATTGTTTTGACGACAAAGAGTTCACAAGAGGGACTTGATTCTTAGTGGGAAGGTTGGTAGTATTCCAACCACAAGGAGAACAGTGGGTCAGTAGCAGCTAGAGGACAGTGGTTGAGGGACATAGCCAGTTGCAGTGCAAGGCATGTCGAGGTATCCAGGTGATTGTCAAAAGGATTTTCAAGTAGAATCAGTTGATAGAACTTGGAAGCAGAAGAGTATTAAAGCTTAGACAGATAATCATAAGCTTTTGTGGGTCCAAAATCCTTTCAGTGGGAAGGAGTGATCAAAATCTGGACCAGGGGTCAAAATTTAGCTCAAAAATCAAAGTTCTTAGAATTGCTTCAAAACGAACAGGTGTGTAGCCCTCGTTGTCATGAACCCAACACAACTCGTTTGGGTTCAAACGGACGTCGGATGAGAGAGATATCGCGATCTGTTAGAATTGCCAAACAAGAAAAAAAAATGTGTTGATTGTACAGTCCGTACGGATGATGACGTGGCAGAGGCCGTATGATGACATGGCAGAGGTTGTATGATGATGTGGCACATCCATACGCTGAGGTGGAAGTTGACATGGCAGATATTAGTTGGCAGATGTAGACGAATAGTCTGCTGACACGTGGCATATTTTGTCCAATGGTTTGGTGCCACGTGTCCTAGTCGTGGGTTGCCATGTGGCACCCTGTTATTGGGTTGTTTGTTTAAAAGTTATGGAGTCCATGGGGTTCGAACCCCAGACCTTCCCCTTTGGCAAATCTTTGACAAAGTCCAACCAACCGGCGCGCCACACGTTAAGTCTTATTATATAAACGATTTTAATTATATTTAAATTTGTATTGATTTATGGTTGGCGCAGGGGTCCGGGCTGGGGCATAGACCCAGCCCCCGGTTTCATATGTCCACCCATATGACCCTTTGTCACATGGAGCACACGTGGATTTGGTTTAAACGGTTACAACACCTGCCACTTGTCATTTATTCATTCACCCTTGGAAACGGAGCCCCTTTTGTGCTAGCGCGAGGTCACATGGACCATATGCCCACGGTCTTGGTGGTTAGGGGTTGGGCGCACCCATAACCGTCCTACAGTTCACACCATTATGCGGTTTCACTCGGTGCTAGGTTTTAGCACGAACTTGAGAGCATGTTCTAGGTTGGGCACACAGAGGTGCGTTTTGGCGAACCAGAGACAGCAAGCTTGAAGGAGGAAAATGGCAGGAGGCCTATCTTCTTCATTTTTTGGCCAAATGAGGTGCCGAAAAATCCCAGCTAGGGGTTTTTGGACGTCCTAAATCCATTGGCACTATTTTCTAGGCCATTTGAAGACTTATTTTGTAGGTTTTACACCATTGAGGTTTCAGAGAGCTCTAGGGAGCTTGAATCTCTCATTGATTGAGGTCATGCTCAGATGAGCCCATGTCTGTTTTCTATGATTGAATAATAATTTTTGGCTAATTGTTATGCTCTAAACACATTGGGATAGGTTTCATAGGCTTTTGAGGACTTTTACAGGTGTTTTTTCCACAAGGAAGCTCAGGGAAGCTTAAGGCCACATGTAGAAGAGGTCATGCCTGAATGAGCCATGATCCGTTTTCAGAGTTCTATTAATAATTTTTGGGGTTTTTATGTATTCTGATCCTAATGGTACAGTTAGTATTTCCATTGGAGTTGAGCAGCATCTTGTAAAAGAATCTTTGACAAATTAATCCCAAAGAGCCAAGTCCATTGATGGAGGCTCAAGGAGATGTAGCCCAGAGAGGGGTGAACTCCTTTATCATCTTGTTATTGTTGTGAGTTTGTTGGTTATTATTTGCTGCAAGTTAATTTTTCTGTTGTGTTTATGTAAACACATATTTAACCATTTAAAGGAAAATTTCCTCACACATGAACATTTAAAAAGAAGATGTATAAACTTGGCACATAATCTATCTTGCATATTTTAACACATTGAGCAAGGTCCTGTAAAGTTTATTTTAATGAAGTAGAGGGTGCTTGCATAGCATAACAAAGTCAGCCCAGATGTAGCCCAGAGAGGGGTGAACTTCTTTATCATCTTGTTGTTGTTGTGAGTTTGCTGGTTATTATTTGCTGCAAGTTAATTTTGTTGGTGTGTTTATGTAAACACATATTTAACCATTTAAAGGAAAATTTCCTCACACATGAACATTTAAAAAGAAGATATATAAACTTGGCACATAATCTATCTTGCATATTTTAACACATTGAGCAAGGTCCTGTAAAGTTTATTTTAATGAAGTAGAGGGTGCTTGCATAGCATAACAAAGTCAACCCCCCCCCCCTATTTTCAGATCATCTAGTTTCTAATTTTTTGGTGTTTTATATATGCTTTTGATGTTTTCTTTTATAATGAATAAAATAAAATGAATACATTACAACCAAGGATACGTGTGCCCAAAATGTAACCAATCAATTATATCCTACATGTGCACAAAGAATGATAGCAGATGGTAGCAATTGGGGGAGGGCCTTAGGGGTGGGTCTCCTTGGGGGAATATTAGAATGGAGGAATAAAATGGAAAATTTTCTATGGGTCATGGATGAGATTAGAGGATAATGAAATGTGGCAAATAATTGGCATAATAAACCATAAAAAATGTGAATTTTTGGGGATTCATGGATCAATAGATTATCAAAATGTCAAGATGAAAGTATAAGGTTTTATTTGTGACATGATGGAATTTATAGTCTCCCAATCACATAGGGGAAAGAAGTGGGCATGATTTCCAACATGAAAGGTTGACTAAACCACAAAAACCCATGAAGGGATAGTATTACCACCTTGCAAGAGGTTATACAAAATGAACAGGTGATGTTCTTTGCAAGGCGGGGGGATCCTAAGGGCACATTTAACCAAATAGGAATATGAAGCATCGGAAAAGGGGATATGATGTCTAAATTTTAGTTTGAATAAGTATACATGAAGGGAATGACAATGGGCCCTGGTTGAAATGGTGGGAAAAATAACTCTCGAACAAAACACCTACACACATGAAACAAATACCATGGCATGAAAGTTCTTGAGAAAATGAATCAAAATATGCAAATGATGCAGAAAACAAATCACCTAAGCTCCTATTATGGCCAAATAAATTTAGGGCTAATCATATAAATAGGGTCAAGCACACAAAATGAGAATCATTTGTGCATTTTCAATTTGGTGAAGTGGTTTTTTCCTGAAATATTTTGGAGCTCACTGAAAAAAATTGGACAAGTAAAAATTAATTCTGCGACCACCAAGTAAGAGGGCTCCTCGTGATCTTCATTTTTGTCCATTTATTTTATTACTTTAGGGCCCTGGTGACTTATATGGAAGCTCTATAATGATGTAATTACATTTATTAACATAAGATACACAAGAACCCATGGGCATGCATGACATGGATAGGAATTTTTGAATAGGACCAAGTGAAAATTTCATGAAACTCTTGGAAAATTTCATGCTTTGTAAGCTAAAACATGTTCAAGGGAACATGCAAATACAAGAAGGATGTGTTCAATAACTTATGTTGTAATATAAATGTAGATCTTTATACTTGGAGAAAATTTATCCATATCACCTTCCTCGAAATCATTTGTCGCGGGAATGGATTTTTTAAACCAATCTACATTCCCATGGGAGTGAAATATAAGAGTAAAATAGTTGGAGGGGTGGAAAGGGGTGAACACATATCAAGGTAAAAAAATAAGAATGATGATGCATATCATCACATGGATAGTTTGGAGTAGTCATGGATTTTAAAATGTCTACATTGAAATGGAAAACATGGTCATTAAATCCAAGTGTAACTCTTAATACTGGTGGGGGGAGAAGAGGGTGAGTGTTGCAACCATGATCCACTTTGTACATATGTTATAGATTGTGGGAAAAATCAAATCCCATGGAAGTGGACACAGTGCACATGGAATGAGACTTGATCCAAGGGGTGGTTGTTGGGACATATATGTGTGATGAACCAATATCAATGCCTAATGATAATGAGGGGTCATTATAAGACATAGAGTCTACCAAGGTGGAGATGTGGTAAATTGTGGTGCATTCCATGTTATCTTTGAGGATGGGGGAAACACGTGTTGACTACTATCAAGTGGATAAATGGTTGGCACAGGAAGCTAACAAGTAGCCACAAGGGTAGTTTAAAACTAAGGGAGTTCTGAGAAATGGTGTGTGTAGTGGCCAAATGTTTTACATAAGGCATAGCGGTCGTTAGTGTGCAACGTTTGTTTAATTTTGTGTGCAATATTCTTTGGAGGATGGGGATGGGTGCCCGCATCTAATGGAGTCGATAGTGAGTAGTCACCATAGGCTTATGACATAGGTTTTGTAGCTCATGTAACATCGAATGAAGATGAATGGAATGGTTATGGACATTACAAGTGGCACAAGGAATTACAACATGAGCAATAGAAACAGTCGGGGTGGTAGGGGAGGTTTTACCCCCAACTTTCCTAATTTTTCCCCCAACATTATTTCTAGAACATGGCTTAGTCATTACAATGGATACCAATGATGGAGTAGGTTTCATAGGTGATAGGTCACTTGGGGTTAGTATTGGGGAAAAGACTAAGATAGTTGGTGGAGCCATAGAAATATTAGGGAAGGGGAAGGAAAGATACCAAATAGTTATCCCAAGGATTTACATAGGAAGGGATAATGTAGCCTTAATGGAGGTCCCAAATATGCTAGGTGGTGGGAAGAAAAAGGGAATTTTTTCAACGGGGGTCCTTGGATGGACATACCCTAGAGGTGTATTCTAGATAGGGAGTGGGATGCACTCATTAGATGAGTATGTCATGGTACAAAACGTGATGAACTCGAAAGGACTCTTTAGAAAAAAATACTAGGGAGATGGCGTAATGCATGTCATTGATGATGCAAGGGGTGGTTCATAAAATGATGTGATAGTTCACATAGGGTTAAGGTTGGTTGTCATTGATGTCAACCCTTGAAGAAAGACCCGTAGCACAAAGTTTTGGGTAATGGACCCAATAGTGTTTGATGTAAATATGACTCATTATTGTTTTGTCATGG
>SNQJ01S0127121.1:0-26258 GCA_010110895.2 Picea sitchensis | reverse complement strand
ATTGATTGTAAAGTGCATTTCACTTAAATTATAAAAGTGAATCACTATTAAACAACTTTAAATATATTTCTTTTAAGTTATTTTTTGCATGCAACTTTCATTTATAAAGTAACTTCATTGTAAAAGTGATTATCACTTGTTCTTTAAAAGTGAGACACTTTATAAGTAACTTATTTCAAAGTGAGCTTATAGGCACAGTTAGGAGGAGTATCTCCACGTGGATCAGCTTCTACTTGCCATGTGACTCTTTGGTTACCGTTTATACCTTTTTTTAAAAGGGCATAACTTTCACATCCGAAGTCTGTTTTCAGTGCTATTTTTTTTAAATAGCCTAATTTTTCGAGATATTTCCATCCAAACCATCATTTTTATTTTTTAAAACCACATTATCTACATATTTAATATGGTTTCTCCCAGTGATATTTTGCTTACCGGCACCAACTACTTCCAATGGAAATCTCATATGGAGGATTTATTATAAGTAAAGAACTATACTGGATTACCTTTGGAAAATAACTAGGACCTATTGATGATGAAAATAAAATCAAATGAGAAAATAATAATGACGAATAACTTGGACTAGTTGGAATTGTTGAAAGAAATAACCGCACTTTAAAAGAAATGGCTAATTGTGTTATCCAATCTAAGGGATTAAGTCTAAAGTATTCAGTGGAAGCCATTAACTATGCAAATTACATATTAAATTTCACTCCCACTAAGGATCTTAAAAATATAACACTAGAAGAAGCATGGAATAAAATTAAGCCAAATGTAAGTCACTTTCATGTATTTGGAAGTGTATCATGGGCTCAGATTCCTAATGAGAAAAGGAAAGCATTGCATCCTAAAAGTGAGAAGTGTATATTTTTTGGTTATTCTAAAGATGTCAAAGGTTACAGACTTCTTCAACCACATTATAATGAAATTATTATTATAAGAGATGTTAAATTTGATGAAAATATCTTGGCCTACGAGCCTAATTTGGTGTTTGTGCCTTCTTTAGCGTGCGAGCTATCTTCGACGTTTATTCCTTCTTCTATTCCTATTTTGGTTTCTTCTTCTTCTAATGATGACAGTGAGGATCAAAATCCACCTCCACCTACTCACCTTCCTCCAGATGAGTCCATTGAACCTGAACCTACACCAGCACCATCGCTTCCTAGATGGATCCGTTCAACATTATTTGTTGGTGATCTTGTCGGTGACCCTTCAGATCGGCATCAGACACATTCATAGTTCCAACGAGCCTCTTCTCTTTTGGCTCAAGTTTCAGAGACTCGTGATCCAAAGACATTTGAAAAATATTTAGGTCATCCAAATTGGGATACAACAATGAATGAAGAGTATCATTGTTTAATGGCAAATGATACTTGGGATCTTGTACCTCTTCCAAAAGGAAGAAAACTTATTATATGTAAATGGGTCTACATAACTAATTATGCATTATATGGAAGTGTTTAAAGACACAAGGCTCGATTAGTTGCCAAAGGATTTTCCCAAGTTGAAGGAACTGACTATAATGAAACCTTTGCCCCTATATCCAAAATTAATTCCATCTGCCTTGTTCTTTCCCTTGTTGTCTCACATAAATGGGAGGTCCATCAAATGGATGTTAAATATGCCTTCTTTTATGGGGATTTGCAAGAATAAATCTACATGGAACGACTTCTTGGCTATGTCCAGAATGACTCTAACATTGATTATCGCCTTAAGAAATCTATTTATGGTCTTAAGCAAGCTCCTAGAGTTTGGTATGCCAAAATGGACAGCTTTCTTCCTAACACTGGATTTTCTAGATGCCATTTTGATCCAAATGTCTATAAAAAGAAAGTAGGAACCCATATCATAATCCTTGTCTGTTATGCTAATGAACTTATCCTTAATGGTAATGACTCAAAAAATTTAAACCATGTGAAAACCAACCTTAAGAAGAAATTTGAAATGACAGACTTAGGCTTTTTGAACATTTCTTTGGCCTCCAAGTTTTTAAAATGAAGGAAGGAATTTTTCTTTCCTAGTCTAAGTATGCTTGTGACCTTCTCCATTGCTTTCATGTGGAAGATTGTAAACTAGCCCCTTCTCCCTTTCAGTCTGGAGTCAATCTTGTTGCCACCTGTAATTCTCCCTAAGTTGATGCCACTTTGTACCACTGGTTATTTGGTATCCTCTTATACTTGAATCATACCTGTCCTGATCTTTCCTTTATTGTTGGTCTTGTTGCTCGATATATGCAAACACCCTGTCAAATCCATTGGAAATAAGCTAAAAAAATACTTGGATATGTCTGGGGTACATTTCAGTTCAAGATACATTATAGTACATGTCGGACTCCTTTATTTGTTGGTTTCATTGATTCAAATTGGGCCAGCGACCCTGATGATCAGAAGTCTACTACAGGTTATGTTTTCAGCCTTGGTTCAAGACCTATCACTTGGGATTGTAAGAAACAATAGGATATTTCTCTTTCTTTATTAGAATCAGAGTATCAATCAGTGGTTAATGCAAGTTAGGAATCCTTGTGTCTTCGAAACATCCTTTCAGAGTTTGGATTCCAACAGCAGCATCCGACCAGCCTTTGGTGCAACAATAAAAGTGCCATCAAGCTCACCAAATATCAAGTTCAACATCAATGTAGTAAACACATTGATATACACATGCACTTCATCAGAAATCTCATTCATTATCGAGTTATTGAAATGTTATTCTACCCTACAGAAGATCAAGTTGCAGACATTTTCACAAAGTCTCTTACAAAAGCGAAGTTTTCCTAACTACGATCTATGTTAGGATTTCAAGAAGTTGTCATTAAGGGGGGATAGTATATAATGCCTCCTTCCTTCTCCAATTGTGTCATATTTGTAAGTCCTTCAATCATATCCCAAGTTGTTCTTAAGAAGGGATGTTAGGATATTTAGGCACTTAGGAGTTAGTTAAGATCAACTTGGTCGATTGTGTCATTAGGTAAAAGTGTGTTTCTTAGTGTTTTTTTAGTATGCATTTGTAGTTAGTAAATCTGATGGTCATGATATGTTCCTGACATAGAGTGATCTAATAGTTCATATTCTCCTTGATTTTAACGGCTACATTGATATGTTTCTTAACACCCAGTCGGTCCATGATCTATATTTAAAGAGCATGGAGGGTCATTTTCCAATGATCGATTGTGAAAAATCTCTTGTAAAATGTCTCTGTAAAATTTTCTTTTGCATTAATAAATTACTCCAAGTGGGCACATTGGTTGGGGTCATGGATGTTTCTCCATAGGGATTTTACCACATGAAAACATCAATGTGTTGATCATTGATCTGGTTGTGTGAGTGGTTACTGAAGATGTTCATCCTCTGTTGGAATAGATGTGTTGTCAAACATATGGTGCCCAAGATTAACAGTAAAGCCTTCAATTATGAAGAATAGGTTTAGAGGGCCTCAAGGGATAACATGGTGACATTTGACTGGGTCAATTCTTCAATGATAATATATTTATGTGTGACCATTACATATGGGTTATGACTAGTATGATGTAGAAGTGTCTTTGGTATATGAGGTATAGGGTTACTACTAGGACATAGAATCTACAAGGTACCAATAGCAGAGGTTTAGGAATCATTGTTGATCCAAAATGGATCCAAACACTAAACAATGGTTGTAAGCCTCAATATCTAGGGAAATTTGAAAATTAAATAAGGTTAGTAAATATGTAAAATACAATGCAAAGTAAAGTGGAATAAGACAAATGAGAAGAAAACAAGAATTAAATAAGAAAGAAACCGAAAATATAATAGAAAATATTGAGGAATGGGAAATGAAAGGTCAGGAATGTTCTCCTTCCTATTACCCCATCTCTCCCTATTTATTATTGTACTTTTACTCTCAACAAGTATTTTTGTGGCTAGGAGGGGAGAATGCAAATGAGGAGCGGTGTGAATTGGTGGGTGGCCATAGAGCCATGAACTACATTGTACTAGAGATGGTTGGAATAAGAGAACTAAGCAACCATTGAATGTTGGTTTTCCCATTTGGGTTTCTAGGTTAAAATCTTTTTTTTCCCTCATGATTAATTGTTGTGTCTACTAAGATTATTTCTTGTTATGCATTTTGATTCCAAGTGGCTTAATCAATTCGCCATTGTATTGAATTATTTGGGTATTTTAATTCCTATCCTATGTGACTCATGTTGTTAGAATAATTAACTATATGACACTCTTATGCGAGTTAGTTCAATAGAAAGCTAAAACTCAATAGTGAAAATGAGTTCCATTCTTACATCAATCTATTGCTTACTCAAATCAAGGGCTATGTACATTGGGTTAAATAAATCCATGCTTGCAACCATGTAATTCTCATGTTTAACAACATTGTGGTTGTGTTATTGTTAACTCCTACTTGAGGTTTGTTCTTTTCATTTGATTAATTACTTACAACAACTAGCATGCTCAGACCATCCATTTGATTTCTTGATGAGATCAATGGTTGTGATTAATTTTCGATTGCAATTTTCCCACCGAGTTTCCATTCTCAGCCTCTCAATTTTAGCATTCATCCATGTTCCTAGTTGTTGGTCATTTAATGTGACCATACGAGGTCGTATAAGTGATACATAGATATGGGGGACATATAGTAGTTTTGTGTATTCATATTGATGCAATGGAAATTTGTTGGGACCATTTATGGTATCTACAACTCATTTTCATTAATAGTTGGTTCCGTTGGAAGCTACGACACTTCATGGAATCAGGTGCTCCTTTGATTGGATTGTTGGGATATATAATTTATTATTAAATCCATGATATAGCCTTGTGTCATTGTCTTCTTTCCAATTGGATTTATGAATGTTGAACCTATTGCCAAGAACCCAATAGTTAATCACCTATATGTTAATATGTTATGGAAATCATGCTACCATTATGCTAGCTAATAATGTCATGGATTAAAAGGTTTTGTCCTATAGTGGAAGTCAAGCATTGTTTCCTTAGTAAAGTTGGAGATAAAATTATTGTTTAAGTGTTTCTTGTGCAGTTGGGATATTTCTTCTATTATGGGATATACACCTTCATTAACATTAGAGTAAGATTCCCCGGATGGGGTGTTTCGTGGAAAAATGGGTGGATAAGCCACGGGGAGGCCACCTGTCCAGACTGAAAGCCCATTGGCATACTATGGAGACCCTCCCCCTAGATTTTCACCTCATCATTTAAGCTCCACAGTCGCCACCCTCTTACACACTCTAGATGCGTGTCCTTGCATGCGCTTGGTGACCTTCATGTATTTTCACAGGCCTTCCCCTCCACCGTTATCGTGCCCCAACCTCCATGCTCAAGACCATTCTCCCACCCTCTAAACTTAGAGATCTCCCTCTCTACCTCTGGAGCTCCCTGGTCGCTCGGTTCTGTGCTCACCACCTTGAGATAGCCCCACCCCTCCCCATGCCCCATCTGCGAGTTAAATCAAGGTGAGGAGTTGCATGGTACATTGCTAGAGGTAAGTAAATGCCCCACTCTGACGCTCTCCTCGTTGTGAACCCCCCCCCGTAGCTCCTGCACTTCACATTACTCATGATGCCCCCTTCGCTCCTGCTCCTGTAGAGCCAATTCGTGAAGCGGACTTACCTATCTTGGATCCCATAGTAGCACCTGCTCCTGATGAGCCAATTCTTGAAGCTCCCCAGGACCTATCACCTCTTTCAAATTCATATGCTTGCAGATTAGAATGGTTTGATACCATGGAAAATTCTATGGGTTTTTCACCTCCCCTCTCCATCTCGTTGGTAGCCTCTCAGCCTCCCACCTCGTCGTCCCAGCCTCCTCTTGATGATTCCCCCATCTACGTCGTTGACCGCCTCCTCCCGCCTCCCCACCTCGTCGTCCGCCTCCTCTTGATTCCCCATCTCGTTGCTTCGATGAAGCCACCTCTGCCCCCTTCGCCCAGGCCTCGGTTTACTTGTGACAAATGCACAGACCGAGGGAAAATACTGGTCTCCCTAGGTGAAATGACCAAAGGACAGGAGGATGTCAAAGAAGCCATCAAGGATTTGCAGAAGAGAGATGCGGAGCGATGGAGCAGAGTGGACAATTTGGTGTCCTTTCTCCAGGATCTCCAACAGGCAATTGCAGATCGCGACAAGGAAAAGATGAAGAAAACCCAGGGTTTTGCAAGCCCAAAATTTGGTCCAGGTTTTTAGATTTATTCTGTTTAAGTTTTTCTTAGTCCTAGTTTTTAAAGTTTTCCCTGTCTAGCTCAATCCAGTTTACAAACAGCCTTCGCTCAACGAGGCTTTGTAGTTTTTTTTGCTTGCATAATTAGCTTCAAACGGGTCATCGCCCTACGTGGCACACTAGATATTTGCATGACAAACAAAGACTTTGTTTTGGACAAGTGTCACACTTAATTTTTGGACAAGTGTAACTCTTTCTCAGGTGCATGCCAACAGTGGTTTCCCAGTTGGGCACTGTTGACACGCAAGACTACAAGATTGTATTTTTTCCAAGAAGGTTATAATACATTAACTAACTTAGAAAAAAAAACATTAGAGTAAGATTATTGATAAGAAAGTGTTTATGTTTGTATCTAAGCAATGGTAATTCTCCTTGAATTGGGCATTAACGCAAAGCTCTAGAATCAATGGTACAAGAGTCACTTGGTAGCCAGAAAATAACAACTAGACCAAAGCATTGCTTAAAATATTTACATTGAAACAATTATAGGATAATGCATGGGATTCCATTCATTGACTAAAGTCTTTTAAATTTCTAACTGCATTTAAGTACTAAGAATGTTGTCACTTACTATTATTGGAATGTTTGATGATTAGTGGTATTTTGTTTCTATAGTTCATAATCAAAACTCATCCATCTTTCCATTATTGTGCCTTTAATCAAGAGACCCTAGAGACAAACATCCTCGTCGATGAGAGTGTTCATCCTACTCTTGATAACTAATTGATAAACAGACACAACACAACCTATTTGATTGGTAGTCCATCAAAAGGAGTCAATTGGCACTTTTACACAAGTGTATGTTAACTAACTTGCCGTGAGTTTGTGGATTGGGAGATTAAAGACCATAGGTTGTTCCATTTTAGCATGGATGGGGTATAATGGTTTCCCACTACTGACATTTAAATTGGAATTACTCTCCCAAAAAGGAAAATACATCCTTACATTCTTGTTGAGTAATAGTGAGTTGAGGAACATCTAGAGAATTTTTCACCTAGACTTGCAATCTGAAATAGAGACCTAGAAATCAATTTTGAAAGAAGATAAGTCAACGCCATACAATGTTAGAGATGGACATTGATTTGCATATTGAGAAAAAAGATTCATTTGTCATTGTATTTTCATCTGGTTTCTTCAGTGTAGGTTACACCAAAGAAAAAACCACCCCACCAATATTGATCGGTGTTGTAGAGAAATTTTCAGTAAGAACTACATCCTAAAAGAGGCCTTGTAACCATCGTTAAAGACACATATATTTGAATAACATAGAGAATAGAGACCGTATTTTAATTTATGTAAAGGGTCCATGTTGATGAAGTGAGTGAGATACAATTCCCTCATTTATGGATCATATGGTATCTAAGCAATTGAATACTTGATTGTGACGTAGCTACCAAAACCTTGTAGGCCTAGCATGGGTAAAGAAAACAAAGAGAGGTTGGACGACATGAAGACCATCAATGCTCAAATTCAAGAAGACAACAAGCACTTGAAGGAACATGTCAAAATTTTTAACTAGAGGATGGAAAAGATGGAGAAGAACCTTGAGAGCTCAACAAGATTGTTGTCATTTCTAAAGAAGCAATTTTTTGAATGCTAAGACTCCCTCATTGTGGTTATCGCAAATTGGGACAAAGTAGAGTTCAATTTGTACACTTGGGAGAGAAGTTCATCTAGTTCGATAATTGGTAGGAGGATAGGTGCACTAAGATGATGACTTAACTACAACAAGAGTTGGTAGAGAAGGAGGAGGAATTGGCAAATCTCCAAGCATATTTTCAAGAGCATAGAGAATCAAATCCACCTTCCATTACCACTTTCAAACAAAACACCATGACCAAGGAAACTTTGGTAAGCTCGACTTCCATATACATTTCTCAAGAGCAGCTTGGTGAATTTGAAAAGCATACTAGAGGCATTGGATCAAAATTGTTAAGGTAGATGGGATATGATGGGCAAGGGCTGGGAAAAAGAAGACAAGGCATCATAAACCCCATTGTATTTGAAAATAGGTTCAAGAATAAAGGCATGGGTTTTGATGGTAGGGAGGAGAAGGAAAAAAAATTAATCAAAGATCACATTTGTGAAGGAAAAGGACATGGCAAAGTTGACTTCCTCATTAGAATAAAGAGTAGTACATGAAGGTGGCAACTCACTACCACCTCATCCTTCTTGTGGCATATTGCAAAAGGGTAATGATGAGAAACATTCAAAGACTCATCCCCTACACCTACACTTGGAAGAACCAACAAGCATATCAGCATGAAGAAGAACCATGGGTATGCATCAAGTAAGGCATCCCTTGCTTTTCGTTATTGTAGGAAGAAAGGTCATAACATTGTAAGCTATTGGTACTTAGAGGTATTCTCATTCTATGGGAATAAAGGCCATCATGTGGCATCTTGCTAGGAGAAGCAAGCCATATGCCAACAACCATATTTATTCTAGAGGAGGAATCACATGAATATTTCCCCAAACCAATAGTAAATTCAGAGGCACGGGGAGAAAAGGAGCATGTTAAATAGTCCATACAACAATGCCAAGAAATTTTACTACCACTGCAAGTTAAGTGGCCATTGGGAAGAAAAGTTTGGGCAACTTCATCAGAGATTCACCCAAGAAATTTCACAATCAATAGACAAGTATGGAGAGTGAATATTAAATAAGATGAAGAGTTTCCTACATCTTAAATCCAAGGAGAAGAAGCTACCCAAGAAGCTATAGCAACATGGGAGGTCAACAACACCAACAAGATGTACAATAGGTTGATTCCAAGGGTATCTACAATCCAATTGTTGTTTTTCGATATTACATTAGAAGAACCCCTTCTTGGAGATGTGCCAAAGATTGGTGTACGGAGGTCAATAATATTGTGGGCGAGTTCTTGAGAACTCCATGACAACTGCCAAAGAAAACAAATGTTGGATGATGAATCATGGTTGCACACAAAGGTTTTCATCCAACTGACATTGTTTCACATATAGAGTGCTTTTCAGCATGTGTAGGCACTAAATATTTGTTTCCATGTCGATAAACAATTGATCCTAGCGAAAGAAGGTAGACCAAATTTCCTTTCGTGGGGTGGCTACATGAGGGCATAACTTTTGATATCTCACTGAAAAAACATAGACCAACATTCAACTTGGATTCATTGACTTCCAATATGGAGTGTCTCCAAGTCTAAGAGAGATGGGAATGAATTATGTTTGGAGAGTTCGGATCTAGAGAATTCTTACAGATGAGATTCAATGAGTGGAATTTTGTATTGCAGGAACAAATGATCTAGAAACCAAATCTAGAACCATAGCTAAAAAAAGAGCCAGTATCTAGAGCCATGATCCAGAGCCGGAGTTGTAGCCAAGATCCAGATTTGAATCCATGTTTCAAAGAACTAAACAGAAGGCACATTAATCTAGATTGGTCCTCTAAGGTTTTGGAGAACAAAATCCTCTCAATTGGGAGGTGTGATTTGAAACAGATATGAACACTAATAAATGGTTGTAAGCCTCAATACTAAGGCAACTTGGTAATTAAGGAAGGTAATTAACTATGTAAAAGAAAATTCAAAGTAAAGTGGAATAAAACAAAGGAGAAGAAAACAAGAACTAAATAAAATAGAAAATGAAAATAGGAGAGAAAAGACTAAGGGATGGGAAATGAAAGGTCAGGCCTATTAGCCTTCCCATCACCCCAACTCTCCCTATTTCTTCTTGTACTTTCACTCTCAAAAGGTATTTTTTGGGTCAGAGAATGCAAAGGATAAGGAGTGATATGAATTATTGAATGGCCATAGAGCCATAAACTACATCGTACTAGAGATTGTTGGAATAAGAGCATTAAGAAATCATTAAATATTGGTTTTTATGTTTGGGTTTCTAGGGTAAAATCTTGGTGTCCCTTGTGGTTAATTGTTATGTCTACTATGATTACTTATTGTTGTGCATTTTGATTCCAAGTGCCTTAATCGATTCACCATTGTATTGAATTATTTGGGTATTTTAATTATGGGCCTATGTGACTCATGATATTAGAAGCAATTGGTTATCCAATATTCTTACCGTACACAGCTATACGACATCTACACAGCTATATGACTTTTGTATGGGCCATATGCAGTTATGGTCCAGGTCATATAATAGTGTTATATATTCATATTGATGCAATGGAACTTTTTTGGGACCATTGATCGTATCTACAACTCATTTTCATTAATAATTGATTCCACTAGAAGCTACAACACTTCATTGCATGGTGTTTCTTTGATTGGATCATTGGGATGTATAATTAATGCCTAAATCCATGCTACAACCTTGTGGCGTCATCTTCTTTCTAATTAGATTTTTGAATGTTGAATCTACCGCCAAGAACCTAATATTTACTCACCTATATGTTAATATTCTATGGAAATCGTGCTACCACTACAATGGCTAATGGTCTTGTGGATTAAAAGGTTTTTTCCTATACTGGTAATGACGCGTTGTTAAACTTGGAAAGAAAATTATCGTTTAAGTGTTTCTTGTGTAGTTGGGAGATTTCTTGTGTTATGGGATATACACCTTCATTAACATCAAAGTTATGTTGTTGATGAGAATGCATTTATGTTTGTATCCACGTTGGAATGGTAATTCTCCTTGCATTGGGTGTTAAGGAAAAGTTATAGAATCAATGGTACAAGAGCCACTCGGTAGCTAGCAAATAGCAACTAGAGCAAAGAATTGCTTAAAATATTTACATGGAAACAATTACAAGATGATGCATGATATTTCATTCACTAATTAAAGTCTTTTAAATTGTTGATTGCATTTAAGTGTTGAGAATGTTGTCACTTATTATTGTTGGAATCTTTGATTATTTGTGGTATTTGGCTTCTATAGTTCAGAACCGAAATTCATTTATCTTTCCATTACATGCCTTCAGTCAAGAGACCCTAGAGACAAACATCTATATCAATGAGACTACTCATCCTACTCTTGGTGGAAAATTGAACAAAAGACACAACACAACCTATTTGATTGGCAGTCCATCAAAAGGAGTCAATTTGGTGCTTTAACTCAATTGTATGTTAACTAACTTGCAGTGATTTGTGGATTGGCATATTGTAGACTGGAGGTTGTTCTATTTTAATACGGACAAGGTGTAATGGTTTCCCACTACTGACATTTTCATTAGAATTATTTTCCCAACAAGAAAAAACCATCCTTACATGTCTTCTGAATAATAGTGAACTCGGGAGCTTCCAGAGAAGTTTGCACCCAGACTTGTAATCTGAAAAAAGAGGCCTCAAAATCAATTTTGAAGGAAGATAACTTTGCATGCTACAAAGTTAGATTCTTAGCATTGATTGGCATATTGAGAATAGAGATTCATCCCACCAATATTTGAGTGCGGGATACACCAGAGAAAAACCCATCCCACCAGTATGATCAGTGTTGCAAAGAAATTTGCACTAAGAACTACATCATGAATAGAGGCCTTGTGGGCATTGTTTAATATAGATATATTTGGACATGGAGAAAAAAAACTTTATTTTAAATTCTACAGAGGATGTGTGTTGGTGAAGTGAGTGGGATACAAGTCCCTTGTTTGTGGATCAATCATGTGGTGCTAGATTGAGATTGGGAATACCATATTCCCTATTATGAGTCTCAAGGTGTATATCGATAGTGTTCATTTAGATATTCAAATATGATGGATATTCTAGTTGGGAAGAACTAGGCACATTATAATATCCAATAAGGTTGGAGGGAGTAGGGGCCTCCTACTGATGGGAGTCTACTGCCTATAGAGGGAAAGGATTTTACAACATCATTGACTATGAAGAAGTAAGGTGTACATTTTGCGTTGTGTTAGCCCCTAATGGGGGATGGTGGGATAGATTATAAATTATCATCCTTCTATGAAATTATGCAATTTAGGGGCATAAATGGGTGTGGTGCCCATATACGTTGAAAATGCAGCAAGGGGACTTAGTCCAAAGCTTGGTGTTATTTTCTTACTTTTGATTTTTATTAGGGTCAAGATTAGGATCATGGTTTATGAAATTAGGGTTTCCCCTAGAATTAGCAACTGGATTAGGTGATTTTCCTGCTATCCCAAAGGTTGTTTTTTGTTTACATTACCTTTCTTATTCTTCCCCTTACTTTGTGGAGTATGGGGATTATTCATGTTTTGATGGGAAAAATATTGAGTCTATTGGGAAAGAGGAAGTTGAACCAAATAAACACCATCTTGAGGTAAGGGGGTTAGTGGGGGAAAGGCTCTGAAGGAGAACCAAGGAATGGGTAGTAGGCATTTTGAGGGTTCGAGTGGTGGGGGAACCATAAGAAGTGCTAGGATTATATGACTTGGATGCTCTATTACTAGTATGATAACCATTGCACTAGGGGTTATCAACATGTTTCAAAGTATGAGCCCCCATGTGAGATATATTGGTACCAAAATGGTTGAGTTGTAATCCATCATATGAAAAGTTGGGATTGGGATAAGACATATTTTAATGCTCGTATGATGGTTGGTCATATGACACACTGGACTAGCAAAAATATGCTAGCTTGATCATATGGTGTGGGGGGTTGGCTATATGAAGTGATAGCTTCATCAAAGTGGTTAATGTACATGTTAATTCCAAGGGATAGATTCATTTGACCAAACTGAATGGTATCATTTGTAAGATACCTAATAATATCATCATGGCATGGTATACCCCTAGTGGATGTTTCTCAAAATATTGATTTCAATGGGCATTGAGGATAACTTAGTACAAATACCCTAATTGGGCATATATGAGGTCCAAGTGATGTTCTTTAAGGAGGGTTTGTTCTTCCCACTGTGGCGTGGTCATGGTAACGATAGGAAGGAGATATTTCAAGAGATAATACATGAGAAGGTTTTATTTGATCTCTATTTTACACAAGTTATACCTTTTGTGACATTCATGGATGTGATCCATGATATGGATGGCAGTAGTTTGACATAAATTAGCAAGAATTTCTAACCCTACATTGTGACACATGGGTAATTGGAAGAAGGTCAAAAGAGATTTCATAATGGACTCAAAGGAAGTGTGAATCCTAGACAATTCGTCAATATAACATTTAGCAACTTCTCTTATGAGTGTGGGATAAAATAGCCTAATTCGGATGGAATCAATTATGATGTTGTTGGAGGAGCACCACAGGTGAAAGGTCATGACAAGGCTGGAGGGATCCTCTCCCATACGACCCTCAAATTTTGGAATATCAAAGGGCATCTTGGTCAACATGTTAGGCCAAGTAGCATTATATAGAATATGATAATTGATGATTTTATTCAAATCAAAGAGATTTAAGCTATCCCTGTATGGTAGGTGAGGTGGTTGGGGGTGGTGGGGGGTTTTGGGTTATTATATTCTTTGCAATGAAATTCTATTCGAGGTGGATTGACAGGGATTGAAATTCAATTCAAGGTGGATCAACTGGAAGATGAACCGATAGGAAATTCGAAGTTGAAGTGATTGACAACAAGTTGAAGAGGTCAATCGACAAGAGGTCGATAGGAGGTTGTGTGGAAATCGACTAAAGACTGACTAGAGGTTGAGTGGTAGATGACTGTAACAGAGTCCTAATATTCATGGGATTTGTATCCAATGATCTACATGGATCTGTAACCATTTTTGGGCATCATTATTTAGGGGTTTTCCTACTATAAATATTATAAATAAGGCATTGTGTATTCGTATTAAGTTGATCTTCGAGCTAGTATTTCGCAATAGGTTGTTGCTCATGTAGATGTAATTTGAATAGGCTATAGGGTTGTCCTTGTGTAAATCAAGAAAGTATTATGTTGATTGTGCCTTAGGTGTGGACCAAGGTTAGGCATATAACCTTTTTATTTTGAATGAATAAGAAAACAAGAGAGAAATACGCTCATGGAATGTTGGTTTTCCCATTTGGGTTTCTAGGGTTAAATGTCTGTGTACTGTGTGTTTTCTTTGTCATTTTCTTTTATAGCTTAAATATTTCTTCCTCTCTTTTGTTAGTTTTAGCATGGAAAGATTAATTTCCTAACATGTGGGATCAAAGCTTGGTTTAACAACCTTGTATCTGAGCTAAACCCTAGTTCCAGTAAGAGTCGAAAGTCAGATATCTTTAAAGGTGTTCTTAAATATTGGCAAGTACCTCAAGAATAGAGATTGAAAAATTCAATGGCCAAAATTTTAATTTTTAGAAGCTTAAAAATTTAATATAGCCTTATAGATCGAGAACAATGGACAACATTCTGTCCAGGTACCATTCCTACAATTATGTCGAAGCAAGAATGGGAGAATCTCGAAAGAAGGGAAACGAGTAGGATTCGACTATGTCTTGCAGATTCAGTGTTGCTAAATGTATTAGGAGAAGATTCGACCAAAAACTTATGGGACAAGTTGGGAATCTTGTACCACTCGAAATCCTTGGTAAATAAGTTTTTATTTAGAAATAAGTTGTATCTTATGAGGATGAGTGATGGCAGTTTGGTAACTAAGCATTTGAATGTGTTTAATACCGTACTAATCCAGTTATCATCTGTGGATATTAAAATCATTGAGGAGGAGAAATGTATTAGCTTATTATGTTCTTTTCTAGACTCTTGGGATACCTTAGTTGTGGCTATAGGGATTAATTCAACCACTTTAGTGCTAGAAGACATTGTTGCATCTATAATATCAAAAGAAATGAGAAGGAAAAACATGGAAGTATCGACCAAAGATGCCTTAGTGGTGAGAGGTCGACCGATTGACAAAGATAAAGGAAAATTATCCAATAGAAAGTCTAAGTCAAAGGGTAGATCTAAATCCCTAGTTCAATCAACAAGAATATGTTGGAAATGTGGTAAAGTTGGGAATTATAAAAGAGACTACAAGTCGAAGGAAATGGAAATCAGTACAAGATCTTATGAGAAGCAGTCGACTGAGAGAAAGACTACTCTAGATAAGGGAGTTGGTTGTGTATCCGATTTCAACCAGTACACAGTCGAATCAAGATGTTTGGTTGATCCAATCTGGAGAATCCTATCATATGACACCACATAGAGAATGGTTCTCCGAATGTGAACAATATGAAGGTGGAGATGTGTTCTTAGGGGATGATTCGAAAACCAAAATTGTCAGATGGGGAAGAGTCTGACAGATAGTGCAGTATAGGAGGAGTAGAACCCTTCCAGGTGTGCTACATATTCAAGGTTTCGCTAAAAACCTGATACCTTTCAGTAGTATGAGCGATGCAGGAGTGCACACTCTATTTCAAAAGGATACGTGCAAAATGGTTAGAGGTGTGATGATCTTAATGAAAGGAGTTCAGATCGGAACCCTATACAATTTGTTAGGGAATGTCAACTTTACTAGATGCAACAACATCGTTGTTCCTGAAGTCGACTCAACTCAACTTGGGCTGAGTCGATTCAAAATGAACTGATGAATCTTCGTCAAGTCGACCCGACCATGCTATGGTAAAAGAGGATGGGAAACATTGGAGAGAAAGGACTTCGAACTATGTGAAATAAAGGTATGGTCAAATATTTTCCTGAATTTAATTTAGAATTCAACTTTTGTGAACATTGCATATATGGGAAACAAAGTCGGGTGAGGTTCCCATCTGGAGTGACAAGGGAAAAGGGGATTCTAGAATCAATTCATAGTGATGTGTTTGGTCATGTTTTAGTGCCTTCACTTGGTGGATCCATGTATATGTCTCCTTCATGGATTATTTTTCCAGGAAGACATGGATATACTTCCTGAGAAATAAATCAAAGGTTTTCTAGAAATTTAAGGAGTTTAAGTCTCTTGTAGAAAACCAGATAGATAAGAATATTAAGGTGTTGAGAAATGACAATGGTGGTGAATTCTGTGGAAAGGATTTTGAGAAATTATGCAAGCAGTGTGGCATAGCACACCAAAATACCACACCATATACCCCACCACAAAATGGAGTTTCCAAGAGAATGAACAAAACATTGATGGACAAGGAAAGGAGCATGCTCAATGGTGTTGGGCTCACATAATAATTTTTGGCAGAGGCAATTGACACTGCAAAATATCTGGTGAATATGTCTCATCTATCGGTGCTAGTCGACACTACTCCACATGAGGTATGGTATGGTAAGAAGCTTTTACTTTCACATCTCAAAGTATTTGGGTGTGATGAATTTGTCCGTGTTCCCAAAGAAAAGACGAGCAAGCTGGACAAGAAGGCAGTCGAGTGTATTTTCATTGGATACAAAGAAGGAATGAAAGTATATAAGCTATGGGATATTGCATCAAGGAAAGAAATGTACAGTCAAGGTGTGGTCTTCTGAGAATTCGGAGGAAATTTCAGACAATAATCCAAAGAAGGTGAGGTTTGAACTAAGAAACAAAGAAGAATATGATTCAGACAAGTTGATTGAATCAGATGAAGAGGTGGAACAACCAACCTTGCTAGTAAGGAGTTCTGAATGAGTAAGAAAACCAGTCAAAAGGTATAGTCCACCTGACTTTCATTCCACAATTTTGTTAATTTCAATTGGCGAGGAGCCCAAGTCAGTCGGGGAGGTAGTCAACTCAACAGAGGGTAAAATTTGGAAGGACACCATGGTCGAAGAAATGGAATCCTTGCATAAAAATGAGACATGGGATTTAATTGAATTACATAATGGAAGAAAACTCGTTAGTAGCAAGTGGGTATTCAAGAAGAAGATGAATGCAGCGGGTTAAGTCGAGAAATTCAAAGCTCAACCGGTAGCAAAAGGATATTCCTAAGTCAAAGAAGTTGACTTCGGTGAGATTTCTTCCCCTATTGAAAAATCAACTTCTATAAGATCCTTTTATGGTATAAGGCAATCACCAAGGATGTGGTATCAAAATTTCAACACATCAATCCTTAGTTTGGGATTTTTGAGAAGCAAAGTTGATCATTGCATATATTCCAAGGAATAAGGTGGGAATTTCATATATGTATCATTATACGTCGATGACATGTTGTTGATCAGAAACAACATGGATGCAATAAAGGAGGTGAAGAATTAGTTATCCTCCAAGTTCGACATGAAGGACCTCGATGCAATGAACTTCATTATGGGAATAGATATCAAGAGAGATTGAGCAGCTAGAAAGCTCTACTTGAATCAAAAGAAGTATTTTGAAATGGTTTTGAAGCATTTCTACATCCAAGATTGCAAACCTGTAAAGGTACCAATTCTTGTGGGAGAAAGGATAATTGTTGAACAGTGTCCAAAAACACTAGAAGAAATAGAGGACATGGCACATGTTCCCTATGCAAGTGTTTTTGGTATTCTAACTTATGCGATGGCTGCACTCGACCATACATTTCCCATGCAGTGTGAGTGTTGAGCAGATACATGTCGACACCTAGGAAGGAGCACTTGACAGTTGTCAAAAGAGTATTCAGGTATTTGTGTGGCACAAAAGACTATGTTATATGCTACCAAGGGAAACTTGGAGGTGACAGTGAAGTAGATGTACATGGATTTTTCAATGTTGACTAGGCAGGAGATCTAGATCGATGAAATTCAACTAGTGGATATGTGTTTAATATGTTCGGTGGAGAAATCAACTAGATGAGTAAGCGACAGATGCTCATAACCTTGTCAACAACAGAATTTGAATACATGGCAGCTACTCATGGAAGCAAAGAGGTAGTCTGGCTGCAATAGTTATGTTCATGGATTGGGTTTTTCAGAGAGCTATGAAGATAAATTGTGACATTCAAAGTGCAATGTTTCTAGAACAGAACCCAACTTATCATTCCAATACTAAGAATATTGATGTACAGTACCATTTCCTTAGAGACATGGTGGAAAGCAACAAGGTGTTGTTGGAGAAAGTAAACACATTGGAAAATAGAGTAGACTCTTTGACCAAGTATGTGAGCACTGTGAAGTCCTCTTGCTGTAGAGAGGCAATGGTAATTGTTGACAACAAGTGTGAGAATCTTGGGTTGTTATATTCTTTGCAATGAAAGTCTAGTCGAGGTGGATCGATAGGGAGTGAAAGTCAAGTTGAGGTGGATTGAATGGAATATAAGCCGACAGAAAATTCGAAGTCAAATTTATCGACAACAAGTCGAAGAGGTCAACCGATAAGAGGTCGACAGGAGGTTGTGTGTAAACCGATTGAATATCGACTGGAGGTCGACCGGTATCCGACTGGTAATCCAACTGGTAGTCGACTGTAACAAAATCCCAAGATTCGCAGGATTTGTAGTGAATGATCTGCGAGGATATGTAACCATTTTTGGGTGCCATTCTTTAGGGGTTTTCCTATAGTAAATCCCATAAACAAGGTGTGTTGTATTCATATTAAGTTGATCTTCATGCCAGTCTTTAGAAGTAGGTTGCTAGTCATGCATATGTAAGACGAATTGGCTACAAGTCTGTCCTTGTGTAAAACAAGAAGGTATGATGTCGATTGTGTCTTAGATGTGGATCAAGGTTAGGCATGCAACCTTTTTATTCTGAATGAATAAGACAACAAGAGAGCAAGACGCTCAAGGAATGTTGGTTTTCCCGTTTGGGTTTCCAGGGTAAAATCTTTGTGTATTGTGTGTTTACTTTGTCATTTTATTTTATAGCTTAAACATTTATTCCTTTCTTCTATTAGGTTTAGCATAGAAAGCTTAATATCCTAACAGGGGGTGCAATGGTCGTGAATGGGCATGTCGTGGATAAGCTAAACTAGGTAGAATTTGAAGAAGGCAAACTAACAAAGGATGAGCTTGACAATGATGAGTTCGATATGAACAAATTTATATCATGATTCAAAGGATATTCGACACACCTTGTCAAAGAAAAGGAAAGAGAAAGGATCCCTCCAAATTAGGAAGGAAGGTTATGAAGTATGTATGAATGCCTAGGTGATTAGTGTTGCATTGTATTTCCCAACTTTCTGGATCTTTTTGTGTGACAAACAAGATTAGTAAATGGGATAGTGTTATATGGAAATTTTAATTGTTATAAAGAAAATGTGTGTAAATTGAAACTAGTGTGTAGTTGGTGCAATAATTTTTTATCTATGTGTTTCGACCAACCACAAGTGTAATGCTTTGATGTAGAAGTTTATGCATGATTTTTGTAAAGTAAAAGCATGATCCTATTGACTCTATTTATCTTCTCTTATTTTGAAATTAGTAATTGGGCCTTCTAATTTCTCTCAAAGGGTGGATATGAAACCACCAAATATGAAAAGTGAAGGTATGACACAAAAAATTAAAGTGCCCTTGGGGTAGTTCTAAGAGGAAAACAATTGCTAGTCTCGAGTACTTTTACAATCCCATGAAAGTCACCTAGTGATAAACCTAGTTTTGGCCACTAGGATACTTCTTTAAGATGCAAACAAGGGATTAGGCCTATGACAGTCAAGGGGTTAAAATGTAGGTTAAAAGAACAGGGAGGATCCATTAAACTACCAACCTCGACCATAACATTAAGACTCAAGAGTGCATACCTTCGTCTTGGTTTTTGCACATTAAATAGAGATTATTTTCAAGCTCCCTAGGAAAACAAATGTTTTTCCTATGAGAAATAATCGTCGGACATTATTTGGATACCTATTCTTGCGCTTCTATCTTAGAATATAACTTGTTTTGTGACCTCAAATGGAGGAATTAAGTTCCTTTTGACAGTTTCATTCTGATGGATCATTCCAACAAATCCAATGGCTCTCAGACTCTGGAAATCAACGGCTCTTATATCATTAGTTCTTTGATACAACCAATGGTTAACTCCCGTCTTTTCAACTGCTCATCAGGTGGATGGGTGGAACTCACAACGATCCTATGGATAAGATCACATCACGTCCACTCTCTGATCGACGACTCTCATTTTCTCTCCCAGACCCTCACCATTGGAGTACATCCATTCAAGTGTCATAAACCACTCCAACTGACTCATTCCGACGGTGCTCACTACGACGGATATAACAATCCTTGTTAACTCCATCTCACGGTCAAGGTTTATTCGTAGGTTACAACCGCATGTCAGTTAGGGTTCTAAGGCCAACCCCCTCGGATCGAACCATACTAGATCCAATGGATGAGGTGTTATAGGACACCTCCTGACATATCAATGGTCCTCAAGCTCCCAAGTTGTCAGACTCCTTTCTCAAGCCCTCCTTCCAAACCTCCGATAAATCTCCTTCTGACACACTCATAATTGATTTCAACGGTCCAGAACTCACCGAAACCACTCTCTGATAGATCAACGGTCCTTGTTGAGTCGTAGTCTCCCTCATAGGAGTTCCCTAGAAAATCCACACTTAGTCACTCTGATGGTAGCACCATCTGAACAATGGTCCAGATCTACTTGCTATGTTGAATCAATAGTTGGGAATCACCCTGACTTAAAACATTGGTTTTTCGCATGATAACAGTCTAAAATAGGACTTGATCATTCTAGGGTTTCTTCTAGGCCATCACTGAGGTTCTAACGGATCTCTTTGGATCTCACCCACACTCTGAAATTGGCTAATTCATTCTCACCCAATTTGAATACTTTCATATCCTGCAAACTTTCCATTTAAAGGCAAGAGGTTTAGTTAGTTTAAGGCTCCCTAACTACACAAAAACCTTCCCAAGCACCAAGGCACTCTTGTCAATTATGAGTGAAAATTTACTTCATATATTGCAAGCTTTCCACTCAAAATCTTGTAGCTCCAAGGGGTTACACTCATTATTGTCATCACTCATTCAGTGGAGGTTTATATCCTGCAAGCTTTCCATTTCAAGGGCTTGCATAATTCACAGGAATACACCCTACCCTTGCAATGATTACTTGGTTACATAGGTCTATCAGGTTAACCATGGAAACAAACATGCATAGTCCATTTTACTCAGGAATTTAGTTATTCCTTACATATATTCACATTTACCATTTAAACCATAAAAAAACAGATTTACATCACTAAATATACATCATACATGTTGAGTTGAAACACTTATCTACTCAGTGAAATATCAAACAACCAATTGACTGAGAGAGGAAGCCTTTCCTCCCAACCTTAGGCTATGTTTTAGTATGCCTACCTACAACATGCCACCCCTATTCCAAGCCATGATACCACACAGGGGAATTGATTCGGTGAACTGCCCAACTAGGAAAATGGTTCAGGAAGGTTACTCTCCTTCGCTCCACTGGCAACAACAAAAGTTTCCCTCTTCGCACTAAGTGTAGGACCTCCATGGGTTTATCAGGCACCTTCCCAACTGGATTTCCTCTACACAAGCGAGTCACTTATATGTTATACAGTCCCTCAATGACCTCCCCTTATTAGTACTGGTTTCTTTCTAGTAAGAACTAAGTTTCCATCCTCTATTTCTTTAGTTTGGATCTGGGTATTCTTTGTCCCAGGGTGGCCATTAATCTCTTGGGAAAGATTTCTATTTTCTTCATAAATAGCTTCCTGACATCTCTATCACTCAAAGAGACACACGTAAGTCTCCTCCTCACTACCTTGTCCAAATGTGAGTCTGCAACTCACTTTGTGTCTTGTGGTTCTCTATGAGAACCCGTCTTCGATTTCTCAGGTTTCCTCGCATATAGCCCATCTATTTCTCTGTGTGTCTTGTGTCTTTGCATCCCTCTCTTCCCGTGTGGTCTGTGTGGTGGTTTTTTCTACCTTTGGTCTCTTCTTTCACACACTCCTTGGGATTCTCATGATTGTTGTCAGACACAACCTCCATTCAAGGATCTGAATTTGAAGGGGAAATTGAGGGCATCCTACTATGATCCAGATGGATATTGGTGGCCACCCACCTATTCCAACTAGCTTCGTGTGTCTGTTTTTGTTCAGCACATCTTTATGTACTTCTTTATAATTGTGAGTTCTACACTTTTGGGGCCTTCTGAAGCCTTGCACATTCTCCAGGTGGATACAGGTGGCCTCTCTCCTAATCCAACTGGCTTATTTTGTATGTTTTCATGTCAGCACATCTTGTTGTACATTCAGGGTTGTTTTGGGGCCCTAAACATTGTTTTTTTGGATCGCCATAGTCAGACTAAAGACAAAGTCAGACTCTAATGGAGGAATGTGTATTTCTCTAAAAGACCTTTCCAATGAGTTATCATGCACCTAAAATGGAGGCCATATTCAAACGTTATGACCCTAGGAAGTTGAGGTCCCAAATTACACCAACTTACCCATAGGGCCCACATGACTTTTGGCGTTTCACCTTCTAGGGTTAGGTTTTTGGATGTCTAGGGTTTTGGAATTCATGAGTAATATGAAAAGGGACTATGGAGCCTCATTGTAATCCATCATGATCATACGGATGCACATATCAGCCACATCTCTTCTCAAAGATAGCTACCACCATTCGAGCAAGTTTCAGTTCTACAGTTTTACAGTTTTAGCCTATTTCATTATTTAATAGAAGATATTGTTCACTAAATATTTGTGTTATTCTTCTTATCTTTGTGTTTATGGTATCCAGCCTGTAATCAGTTTGTTCCACTTCTAAATCTAGATCAGTGGTATCAGAGCGGTTTGCTCTTCATTTATTTTTCTTCGTGCATGTCCCCAACAAGGTCTAGGTACAAGAAATTGGGACTCGAACCAATCAAGCCATTACCAGATCGGTCACACCGAGCCTGACAACAACCCATGGGAGACGAAAAGAAAGATGATGGAGTAGGAGATCCTATTAAAATGTTTCTTGAGGAATCCCTCGCACAACAAAGGAACCAAATGATGGACAACTTCCCACATATCCTTCGACGATTGACCACGGAAGAATCATCTTCATCAGGGAGCTATGCAACCCCCTTCAAGGTACAGGTAAATTTTGATATTCCATTATTTGAAGGACTGATAGATGCAAATGATGTAGATAAGTGGTTAAATATGCTCGAAGGATATTTTTCGGTCCACAATTTTTCCGATCGAGAAAAGATCACTTTTTCACTCCTCAAGGTCATTCCCCATGTTAAAGACTGGTGGGATACCTACTCTGAGAAAAGGGTCGTGGAGGAATATGAAATATTTTTTGTGGACCCTACATGGGATTCCTTCCGGGACGCCATTAAAGAACAGTACTACCATGTTGGAAGCTACGAGGACTAGTACACCAGATGGGCCACCCTACATCAAGAAAGGGACAAGACAGTACCAAACTTCACCAATATTTTCCATACCCTCCGCACCAAATTGGGTATCAAATATTTTGAGCACCATATAGTGCTCAAATACCGTGGTTGTTTGCATAGATACATTCAAACAGAAATGGAGTTCCTGGAAATTGCCTCATTGGGCACAGCTTATAGATACATTGTCAAGATCAAGCATAAATTTAAGCAGAAACTGCGAGAGTTTGGAACTGCAAACCCCTCACAGCCAAAGTAGGGAAAAGGCAACCCCAACCCACACAGCAGGGGACCAAGTCGCGAGGGTTGCCCTCAGGACAATCCATCCAAGCTGCAACACAAGAAGGGCAATGAGAAGATGAAGAAGGACATGGGAAAATGGTGTGAGTACCATAAAATTCCTTGGCACAACACCGATGTATGTCGCTCCAAGCAGTCCGTTGTGGTCGAGCTGAAGGCTTCCGAGTCAAAGGTTGATTCTGATTCCAAGTCAAATCCTGAAGGAGGGAAGCGGATTATTGATGTTGAACCCAGTGCCATGGTATCTACCACCAAAGTCTGGCCAAGTGAACCAAAAGAACCAGAGGAAGGGGAATGCCTCTTTCACTCATAGATGTGGGTCAAGGGGGCTCAAACTCACTTCATTGTCGATAGTGATAGTCAGAAGAACCTGATTTTAGAAGAGGCCATCAAGTGGTTGAACTTTCCAACGACACCGCACTCGACACCCTACACCATCGGTTGGCTTCGTCAAGGAAGAGATCTATGTGTCAGCCAAAAATGTTGTATGTCCTATGGCATCAAGCCTTTCAAAGATGAGGTACTGTGTGATATTGTTCCCCTTGAAGTTTGTGATGTTCTTTTAGGAAAACCATATTTGTGGAAGTGCCATGTTGTGTATGAGTCTAGACCCCACAGTGTTATTATTACTTTGGGTATACAATTGTACAGGATCCCAGAGGTGGCACCGCCTACTGCTATTTCTTTAATCTCTGCTAAGAAATGCCTTAAGGTCATTTCACAGACCGAGAAGTTCGTCTTCTTTGTGATCCATGCTCACAGTAAGTAGAAGGTCATCACCACATTTTTGGCCTCTACACAACACCTCTCTTTGCAGCAGAAGCAAGTGGACGAGATCATAGAAGAATACAGAGACATATTCGTCTCACCTACAGGGGTAAAAAAACACTGCCAAGTCAAGCATCCAATTGATCTGACCCCCAACGCACATCTACCTAATGGACCAGTCTATCGATGCTCGTTGATGGAGAACTAAATCAGGCGTCAGATCCAAGAGCTTCTTCAAAAGGGACACATCAGACCCAACTCCTCTCCTTGTGAAAGCTTGATTTTACTAGTGCAGAAGAAGGATGGGACTTGGTGACTCTGCATTGATTACATATCCTTAAACAAAATCACAGTCAGGAACCGCTATCCCATTCCCAATATTGATGACCTTCTTGACCAAATCAAGGGGGGAAAGTTCTTCAGCAAGATTGACCTGAAGTCTAGCTACCACCAGGTTCCCATTGAACCAACGAATGTCTGGAAGACAGCCTTCAAGTCTAAGGAAGGTCTCTACGAATGGCTAGTCATGCCCTTTGGCCTAACAAATTCACCAGCCACTTTCATGAGGTTGATGGACGATGTATTGAGACCCTTCACCAACTCCTTTGTGGTAGTATATTTGGATGACATCCTCATCTTTAGCAGAATGTGGGAGGAGCACATGCAGGATATTGAGTAGTTTTTTAGCACTCTAAGACAACACAAGATTTATGCCAACTTGGAAAAATTCTCTTTTGGCATGAATAAGGTCCTATACCTGGGCTACATTGTTGATGAGAATGGGGTACATGTTGATCCAGCTAAGATCCAAGTCATCCGTGATTGGCCAACCCTGACCACACTGACCAAGCTTCAGAGCTTCTTAGGACTCGCTAATTTTTATCAATGGTTCGTGTTGGGATTCCCCCATATTACATGGGCCCTCGGCCAAGTGAAAAAGGGTGATGGTAGGGCCAAGTTCATGTGGGGGAAGGAGAAACAATGAGCATTCAAAGATATGAAACATCATTTGTGCTCATCTCCAGTACTCTCCTTGCCCGATATGCAACAACCATTCGATATTCAGACTGATGCATCTGACTATGCTGTGGGCGCAGTTCTCACTCAGCATGGGAATCCAGTGGCATACAATAGTGAGACACTCTCTGATACTATATGTAAATACCCCACCTATGACAAGGAAATGTATTCCATTGTACAATCCTGTCATCAATGGAAACATTACATTCTAGGGACATAGACGATCATACACACTGATCACAAGCCTCTGCAGTTCATACAGACACAGGGGAAATTGCAGAATGACCTCCATCAGAAGTGGTCCACCTACCTGCAACAGTTCCATCTCAACATCAAGTATAAGACATGTATCTCCAATCGTTTCGTTGACTGCCTCAGTCAGCCTCCTGTGGTTTCACTTACCACTGTGCTCCATTCTTGTGGACATGAAACATCGGAGTGGCCCTAACTTTACCAACAAGATCCAGACTTCTCCACTGCATATCAGCTCTTGGGTACAGGCACCACTGTCACTGATTTTCACATTCAATACAAACTCTTATGCCACCTAGGCCATCTCTATGTTCCTACAAGTGAGCATGCAAAGATGATTTGGGAAGCCCACTACAGTCGGGTGGCAGGACATTTTTGTTACACATGAAATTTGCACACCTAGGTACCTCGCCCTAAGTGTCGTAAGTGTCATATAAGTGTCTCATACACCTTGACACCATGGAATAACCTATGTCATAATACCTAGTCAATGTGGAGGACGGATATCTTACATGAAGGCCAAAATACCAAGTGCACATGAATTATTATTAATATTCATGAAAAAAAATTAATTAAGTGTGAGAATTAAGTCCACGTGAATTATTATTAATATTCATG
>SNQJ01S0127116.1:0-26259 GCA_010110895.2 Picea sitchensis | reverse complement strand
GACATAATTACTTTCTTTTTCATGAATATTAATAATAATTCATGTGCACTTGATTCTCACACTTAATCCATTTCTTTTCATGAATATTAATAATAATTCATGTGTACTTGGTATTTTGGCCTTCATGTAATACATCCCTCCTCCACATTGACTAGGGATTGTGACATAGGTTATTCCATGGTGTTAAGGTGTATGAGACACTTATATGACACTTTACGACACTTAGGGAGAGGTACCTAGGTGTGCAAATCTCATGTGTAACAGAATGCCCCCTAAAGTGTGAGGTCAAAAGAGAGAATGATGGTCGAAACACTTTAAAAATATTTAAAGAAAGGGTGTGGACTCGGAGAACCTGGTAGAAGCTACAAACAAACATCCAACAAATATTATGACATGTTTCAAACCCAAGGCAGGCATACCTATGCTTGGGTGATCAAGACTTGCAAGATATGGCCGCCATAAAATACACTGCGGATCCATAATTATATTGATAAAAGGTATAGCAACCAAAAATACATTGTGGATCTATACTCCCATGACTTGAACTGATTTTAGCCATGAAGAATACACAGTCGATCTACGAGATGACAAGACATAGCCACGACTAGTACAAAGTGGATCTATGTGATAGTATATGTGTCATTGTTCAAGAGAAAATCCATTGCAACCTGGGCAAAGTACATATCAGAGTGATCACTCAACCCAGGGTCTTCTTACCGATCCCAATGTAGTACGGATCTAACCATGTGAATAGATATCCTCATGTCAATAATGGCAGAAACCACTTGATTACCGGTCAATGATGTAAATCGTTAACAAGCGTGAGGGAAATCACCATTGATGTCAATTATTCCCAAGGTACCCTAGTACATTCCAACGAATGTGAATGGATGATCTGAAGTCGAACATCCATGGAATCATCCGATCATAGGTCAATGATGTAAACCCACTATCTAACATGAGGAGGCTTGCCATTGAAGCATGCAGGTTCGAAAGTACTAACTGGTTTCTAAGTCTAGTTCTTAGATAATGTGTCAAAGTCAATAGGAATAGACTTGTCGCAGGAGGAAATTGATGTATCCCCCATCAATGACATGAAACAGACACAGAGATTTAATTGGTAGATCAAAAGAACATGGACTGACACAGGTATTGAGACAATATATTTGTGATGACTGACTCTCGAGGTAGAAACTTCCCTTGAACACTGAGGCACAACAACAAAAACATGACATGGACCAAAACACGATGATACGGTGGATACTGTGACTTTTGTCGGGTGACCCAAAGGAGTAAGAAAAACTCAGAGGTTTGGATCAATGTAGAGGTTCAACAAATTAATATGTGCACAAAGACAAAGTGCCATGTTCAAGGGCGACTCTAAGAGTTACTAGTAATGTTCTCAAAAACTGCTTGGCTTGCTTCTTTCAATTTTTTCCCCCATCCGGATAGACGAGTACCTCTTGTTTAATTTAACGAGCTCGAGGAGGGTAACACATGCTTGATATAACTCACCTTTGGTAATTTCGTCTTCCTTTGTTTAATGAACTAGAAAAAGTAAGGGTTCGATCCCATATGGGCGCTTCAATGTATGATGGTTTAACGAGAGTAGAGAAGGTAAACTCGAAGGTTTTTCATGATTATGGAGTCTGGAAAAACACTTAAAAGAGAACTCTCTCAGTTCCTTTTTCGTAAAGTTAGTCTCACGAGGCCGAAAAAGAGATAAACTACCACTCGAAAGACATTTTCTTCAACTGTATTAACGAGCGTGAAGAGAACAAGATCACTCGACAATGTTTTCATGTTTAGAGAGTCTGAAAAGAGCTTAAGGGTGACTCCAATGTTGTCCTTTTTCGTAATTTTAGTCTCACAAGGCCGAAAAAGAGATAAATTATCACTCGAAAGATGCCCTTTCAAACCTTTTAATGAGTGGGAAAAGAAGCAAGATCACTCGACAATTATTTCATGTTTAGAGAGTCTGAAAAGAGCTTAAAGGAGACTCCAGGGGGTTCCTTTTTCGTGTATCCATATAGGTCCAAAAAAGAGATAAAAGTTTACCTAGATACATTCTCATGTATTTACGAGCATGAGAAAGAGAAAAGACTAATCTCGGTATTCCCCCATCTTGATAGCGAGTGGCTTAACTCCAGAATGATCATCAAAGGCTGGAGACATGCCCTCCAAGCTTCAATTCATTCACCGACTTTGAGGTTTTCACCAATTTCTCTAGTAGATGAGAAAAAGGAGAAGGGTGGATGAAAATAAGGTTCAAGAGAGGTGAATTTTTCATTTTTTAACGAGCTTGCTACAGAGAGGAAAACTATGCTCAAGGCCTCTATTTCATTTTTTAATGAGCTTGCCACAGAGAAGAAAAACTATGCTCAAAGCCTCTGTTTCATTTTTTAGTGAGCTTGCTACAAATAAGAGAAACTACGCTCGTGACCTCTGTTTCATTTTTTTAACGAGCTTTCTACAGAGAGGAAAAACTATGCTCATAGCCGCTACTTGATCATGGAATCCAAGAGAATAATGCTTTGGAAGGATACCATGTCAAGGGACAAAAATCGGTCATGGCTTCCAAGAGATCTTCACTGGATGGAAGATAATCACTCTGGAAGGAACACATGTCGAGGGCCGTGACAAGGGTAAGGATATCAGGCTCCAATAGCCCTACCAAAGAAATCACCATTTCAACTACCGGATCTAAATCATCGAAAGTTGAAGTCATTGGAGACAACGCCACATAATTAACATGCAGTGGGGGCGATACTGTCTGCATATAAGAACCATTTAGGGAGGTAATCCCGTCAGGACCAATAAATGAAAGTTGATTAATAGTCACAATTCTTCCATCGAGAGGGAAAGATATCCCATGGAAAATAGTGGACACAGTAGCTTTCATAGAATAGACATAATCCCTCCCAAGGAGTAAAGTGAAATCCATGGGGTCTCGAACTACCATGACATCAATAAAGACAGTTTTCCCTCCCAAAGTTATGGTAAACTGTGGAAGGGTCCCTAAAGGTTGACTAGTTCTTTTGTTAAAATCTAACAGATTCTATGTAACTGGCACCAGCTGCAGACAACCCAAAGAGTACCAAGCAACAAAAGACAAAATACTAACAGAATCACCTTCATCTAAGAGCATTTGAGGAACGTCCCGACCACAAACCTGTACCATAATCTGGAAAGGAATGTGAGAGGGAAGACAAGGTCTAGTTAGCGCACCCCAATCAAAAAGGATGGTCTCATTACTTGGAAGGGGTTTCATGGGAGAATGAAGAATGCCCCCCGGCATGATAGATTATATATCAACGAGAAAAACGTGGGTAGTATCGGGTTTACTTTCCAGAGTGAGAGTAGAATCGACCAATGGCAGACTTGGATCGACCAATGGTGGACTTGGATCGATCACTTTGGAACTCTTCAGAGGAAGAGTGGGATTGACTGATGATGTAACCAGAGAAACCACTTTGGCACTCTTCGGATGAAGGGTGGGACTGATCGAGGAAGGGGCTGGATTAGTCACTTTGGCTCTCATCAAGGGAGGAGTGGGATCGATTGATGACAGAACCGGATAGACCACTTGGGGTTCATTCTCCAAGGGGAGAATGGGGACGACGGGTGGAAATGGATCGACCTCTTTGGAGTCACTCTCTAACGAGAGAGTGGGATCAATCGAGGATAAAAATGGATCGACCACTTGTGTTACACTCTTTTGATGAAGAGTGGGGTTGATCGATGATGGAACTGGATCAGCTACTTGGGTTTGTGGATCAATTAAGGAGGAAACTATATTGACCACCTGATCAACCGGACTCACCGAGGATGGAACCGGATTCACCAGTCCATCAACTAACGATGGGTTGGGGAAAAGATTATGATAACCATTTGGAAGTTGAAGTTTTTCCAATAGAGAAGAAGCCTCGTCCATGCGAGGAAAAAAGTGAGAGTAATGATCACCTTTTCATAACATGCAAGGGAACTTAATCATTGTCTTCTTCTTACCAAATTTAACATCACTAGTTGACGTGGTATCATCGACATAACCAATAGAGGTTGATGACGTGGAAGACCACATTTCTAAGACCTTGATAAGACCGGGGAAATCCCTTAGAAAGTGGTCACCCTTACAAAGGATGCAAGGGAATTTGGGTTTAAGAATCTTCATTTTAATCTTGTTGACCTCATCAACACTCCTAGTACTATTAACAACATCTAGTTTCTTGGGTCCACCATCTGATGTTGTTGGGGCCTTGGTATTTTTCGGGCTCTTCTTCTTCTTTTCTTTTCATTTCTTCTTCTTCTGATCAACCTGGCTAATTGCTTTAGAGATTTCACTAGCCGAAGAAGGAGAAATAGAAGGATATTTAATGGGCGAAGAAGGCGAAATGTCAATGTGAGTTTGATGTGTGGGTGGTGTACTGACATCTAAAGTATTAGGTGTAGTTGAAACATTGGGAGGATTCAAGATCACCAGAATGGGGAACAACCAAACTGGTAATCCGATGGTGAGTCCTAGAAGACTCAGTGTGGCAATATATGGAGGACCAAAGTTTCCAAAAGAAGGAAAGGTGTAAGGTTCCTCGGGACAAGGGGTCCCTCCGTTGGTACTCTCAGGAGTTGACGCCATTAATACTGACTCAACCTAAGGTCTATTGAGTAAAACAAACAACACACGCTATGAATATGAGAAGCAATCAATGAAGCAAACCTTCCCACATTGAAACCACTAGTTGGTGATGAAATCCAACATCTCAAGATCAAAATAGGAAGGGGCGGGGATAGAGTTGGTGGGTCAGTTATGTTGGGGACTTGCTTAACGGACTTATGCCTTGGTGCAAGATTCCACGCAATAATTGTGGATTTACCCTCCAAGGAGCCGGAGTGAGTTTGACCAACGTCTGTTCCAGGTACAATGAGACTTCCCTTCACCATAACCTTGTGTAAGACGCTAAATATTGTGGCTACTAAGGTCACCAACTCGCAATCAGTCCCTGGGTGGGTACAGTCAACAGTCCAGTCCGAACATAAGGGCATGGTATCTAGCCTGATTCAACTTGAAAGGATTCCACTCAACATTGTGGGTATACCTTCAAGAGACCCCCATAATGCTATCTGACTACTACAATCATTCAAACCACGGAGGGATAATATTCGTAGCTCTCCCGAGTGCAACCTCGTGCGTAACTCTTGTGTGAGAGGGGGATCCTAGAAAGCCTATATGACAATTGGATTTCACTCTCTCTATTGCAAGATACTAAGTTTGTTTGATAGATTTGGAAAGTTATCCTTTCAACCTATTCCAAAGCCCTACACCTTAAACTAATGTAGGTTTGCTAACAAAGATGTAAAAAGTCTGATAAAATTTAGTTTAGCGCTTGATTTTTAAGGTTGTTGTTACTCAAAAGGAAAATGGCATGGACAATATGGTGTTTTGACCGACTCAAAATTTATGCAAAGGGATGAATATTCAATATTTTCATTTCGATGAAAACTATGTGTTTGCACCCAATTCGTCACTGTGTGAGCAAATTAAGAGTGCTTACATGCCCAGTTGGGCTCTGCTAGGCATGACAGATGTAAGGTAAAAGGTTAGAGAAAGAAACAATAAAACAATAAGCAAAAACAAACTACAACTAACTCTTGTGCGGAGAAGGGGATCCTAGAAAGCCTATATGACAATTGATTTCACTCTCTCTATTGCAAGATACTAAGTTTGTTTTGATAGATTTGAAAGTTATCCTTCAACCTATTCCAAAGCCCTACACCTTAACCAATGTAGGTTTGCTAACAAAGATGTAAAAAGTCCGATAAATATTAGTTTAGAAGGCTTGATTTTTATGGTTGTAGTTACTCAAAAGGAAAATGGTGCATGGACAATATGGTGTTTTGACCAACCCGAAAATTTATGCAAAGGGATGAATATTCAATATTTTCATTCTCGATGAAAATTATGTGTTTGTAACCCACCACTAGGTGAGCAAAATTAAGAGTGCTTACATGCCCGCCATCATTAGGGCATGACAGCTGTAAGGTAAAATGTTAGAGAAAGAAACAATAAAAACAATAAGCAAAACAAACTACAACTAATTAAAACTATGAGCATATAAAAACAAATGAAAAATAGAGACAAATGGACCAACATCACCAATGTATAAGTTGATATATTGATGAAATCCAGTTATCAATAAAGAAGAAAGGGGACTAGTCCCTCCTTCTTTCTCCAATGGAAGGCTCTTGAGGCCCCTCAAATCTTGCTCTCCTTACAATGAAAGATGAAAATGTAGTTGAAAGAAATCCAAGCTTTCTTATTCACTCAAGTGAGGGGGTGAATAGCTTATGAAAATGCAGCCTACAATGTGTGTTGCCAAAGAATGAGTCCCCAGCAATCTCAGCAGCATAACAAAACAAAGAATTCCTTGAAGAAAATGGCAGGCCATTCATGGCTTTTATATTTCTCAAGCATTGGGTTTAATATGTATTCTTTTGAATGTGAAGTGCTCTTTATGGCATAATTAGGTCTTTGACCATCCCACCATGAGGGTTGAGCTCGAATTTGGTGTCAAATCGACTTGGGATCCCATCCATTAGTGGTTGGGAAGTCAATCAGTTTCAATAAATGCGTCGTTAGCAAAGACGGGTTTTTCGCCCCGCAAATAGCCGCTACTTTGTGCACCTATGCTTTGTAAGGATCCCCTGCTACGATATGCGCCCAGATAATGTATAGTGGCCTTCAAATTTTTGGTAATTTGTTTAGTTTTTGACCCTTTGCAATGCTGAGGAATTAATCCCGTGTCGTGGAATGTGACTCTTTTGTTTGACGATGCTGAGTTCTTTGTCGCCATGTGCGAACGAAATTCCAGTGATAACACCTATGCCACGCAGAAGGAGAAACATACATCATTTCATATATGAATGTCCCAAAAATGCCAAAACATGCAATTCCACTACTCAAATGAAAGCTACTTTCACTACCTAAAAGAAAGAATGCATCTATGTTCTTTATTTTATTATGATGTATACATAAAGTTAACACAAAACCTTCAATTCTCCATTACTTTCAATCATGAGAAAGAGTCTTAGGCATATGCAAAAGACATGAAGAAAAAGGCTACAAACAAAGCACCCACTCTGCAGTGAGAACTGAAAAAAAAAAGAATAAGATTGGTATAACAAGAACTCAATAAAGGATCCTAAAACCAACAAGAATCCAAGGAGTACAATAAAATGTAGAGAAGAATCCAAAGAGATTGTGAGAAAGAGAAAATGCTCAAATTGTCCCGACAAACAAGCATCTAGAAAGAGCAATTTTCACATTTCTGAAAAGCATTTCAAGCTCCAATAAATACAAGAGGTAGTGATAAGAATCAAAATCCAATCCAAATAAATTCAAAACCATTGACAAACATCACAAAGACTTCCACAAAACAGGTTGCGAAAAACTAATGAGAAAAAGGCAAAAGAACCCCAAGAAGGAGACTAGCCCTCCTGTGTGGTACACAGAGCTATAACGTCTTCTTTAGAGAACTATAGGGGAGCATTGATGATATACCAGTGCTATGATATGGCCTACAAGGGGGCATTGGTCCTCCCATAAGCTCATAAAAAGAGCCAAAAAATTGCAAAAATTCACCCAGAATGCATAAAATTGGTGAAATGTAAGTGAAGATGGGAGAAGGTTAATGGATCATAAAAAAATAGAGAAAGTGATCTGAAAGGTGGTAAAGGGCAGGTAAAAACTGGCAACTACAGATTCCTTCCACAAAGGAGAGTCGCCACTGTAGAAAAATTCCCCTCCGGACAGGTAGATATCATCTTGAGAGCTATAATATTAACTCTTAAGATAGAAGGTGCTTAACATGAACATTGACTTCCTTTAGATATAGATAAACTAATGTGTGAGGAGGAAGGAGAAAATAAGTACCTTGTGAACATATTTTTTCCCCGTGCACAGTCGAAGTTGAGCTCCAATCTTAAACTCCTTGATAAGCCTCGTATACAAACAAAGATACAACCACTTTCTTCAGCTTCCTAGTCTACTGAGATTAGTTCAAAATAATCTATCTATTAGAGACAAATTCATGTGATATCAAACACGTAATTGAAAGAAACAGACCAAGCATATTATATCAATGAGAACAACACGAAGAAAACTTAAAACCATAGATGTGAGTGCAGCAGCTTCATCAAGCTCCCTTGTTCAAACCCTTGCTTAAACAAAATTCACCTGGACAATGTTGATGCTCCAAATGACATACCTCTCATGAGATCATATAAGTTTGGTATAATTCTCAATCTCCATTCCCCTAACATCAAGTTTGGTATCTCTAAATTCCTCTCCTTTCCCTCCATGGAAATCCCTCATTATATAATATTTTGAGACTTAACCACCATGGAGGATCTCTCATCAGATCCACTAAGAAAGGGATCTCTAAGATATTTAGGGAGAAAATATCTCTGGCATTTTATGGAGGAAATATCTCAAGGATTTTAAGGAGGAAATATTTCAACCATCCATGATCCTCCACCTTCCTAAAAATAGGAAACCAAATGCGAGGTGGATTCTCGACTTAATTTATTTCTTTTTTCATGAATATTAATAATAATTCATGTGCACTTGATTTCGTCACACTTAATTACTTCTTTTCATGAATATTAATAATAATTTATGTGTATTTTGTATTTTGTCCTTTCATGTAATATATCCCTCCTCCACATTGACTAGGGATTGTGACATAGGTTATTCCATGGTGTTAAGGTGTATGAGACACTTATATGACACTTTACCACACCTAGGAGAGGTACCTAGGTGTGCAAATCTCATGTGTAACACTTCAGATCACACCATACATGCATGATGAGACAGAAGTATTTGAGAGGCACTGCCTCCTTGAGCAAGAAGTGGAGGAATGGGAATGTGCCCTCCAAACCGCAAACGCTCTACAAACATCAATGCCAATCTAAGATGATGATCCAAGGAAGGTGAATATCACAAAAAATAGAAGGTCAGAGAGATGTGGAAGGTCTAGGAGTGGAACTTCCATTCATTAGACAAATTGACGATAAATATAAATAAAGTCAATATCGAGATGTGAGACACCAAAGTTTGCCAATGTTGGAGATTACTGTGACGCTACTACTATGGACAAAATCACGTAATTATTGCATGAGTATCAAGACCTGTTCCCGACCAAGTTCATCGATATGAAGGGAAATCAAAGGACCTATGGGAGAAATGAGAATACCTTTTGAAACTAGATGAAAAGCCAGTCAAGCAAAGACCCTTGCAGACAACCCTAAATATAAGGGAAAAGTGAAGATTGAGTTCGACAGAATGCTGGAAGTGGGGATTATTGAACCTATCGAAGAGTCGAGGTGGATCAGCCCCATGGTAGTGCAATATAAGAAGACAGTTGAGATCAAGATTTTATATCTCGTGAAGCTAAATGATGCTTGTCTGCACGATCCATTTCCAACACCTTTAAACGACGAAGTGTTAGATCAAGTTCTGGAAAAATAATCTTATTCATTTACAAACATATTTTCAGGATACCATCAGATACACATCGCCAAGGAGGACCGTCATAAGATTACGCTTTCCACAGAAAGGGGATCCTACCAATACACGATCATGCCATTTGGACTGAAGAATGGTCCATCCATATTTTCCTGTGGTGGTGGTTGAAGAATTCAAAGAATTTTTGCATAAGCTTTTAGAAGCATGCTTTGATGACTCCGGATGGTTTTAGTTTGTTGGAAAATCATATTGAATGTCTAAAACTAATAGCCGGATAAATGCAGGCAGTGTCAAATTTGTTTGAATTTGAAGAAGTGCATCTTCTTCACCATTTGGAGTATTATTAGGTCATATTGTATGCAAGAAAGGATTGTTGGTGGACCCATCAAAATTGCAATTATAGTTGATTTACCAATAACCACAACTACCAAACAACCGCACTACACCAGGTGTTATAACCCTAAATTGCACCACACATGCTTACCCGCATCCGCCAACTCATATCCCTTCTTTGCCAAAACTACTGAACAACTCTTCTAAAACTCCTAAAAAGAAAACTCTCTAGCAGCTCACTACGTACCATCGGCCCGCAAGCGTGCCCATCTCGCTAGTCTCCGCTTATCGCCCATCATGCTGGGTGCCTTCGTGAATCACAAAAATGGAAAGTTGTCATGGAACGAGAAGTTTTGGTCGTTAACTAGAAACTCCTCCAAGCACCATGCATGGTCGAGAGTTCGCCTAAAACCCTAGCTCCTTCTAGCCTATAAAAGAGGGTAGTTATCCAGTTGAAAATTATAGCAAAGAAACTTTGCCAAATTGCTAAGTCCATTATTGTCCCAACCTCCTTATCTTCGCCTCAAGCTTCATGAGAACTTCATGTTGCAGTAGTTGGAGGATAAAAGAAGAGGAGGAGCCCAGATCGATCGAGGAACGGCGGCCTCGTAACTCATTGTGTGATTCATTTTGAGATTCAATGAAAAGATGCTTCCGGCCCCAAGTACACCTAATCTCATCTATGTTATTTGGATTTATATGTATTTCTAGCCCTCCGTAGATCAGCCATGCATGTGTAGTCTTACCTTGATTGCAGAAGATTTGTGGAAGGGGCAGTAGCAGCAGGAAATAGAAGGCTCAATGGAGGATCTACTTCAATCATCGGCAAAAAGGTGAGTCGATTCTTCCCATGTTTGCAATACAGGAGAAAAGGCTGAGATTTTGCAGAAGTTAAAAGTAAAGTCTTTAAGGGTCATGATTCAATGCATGCTTCAAAACCCTAGCTTGTTAGTACATAGGGTATAATACCCCACAACGTGACCATGACTCCACTGGGGTTATTTTACTCTTAGGGTTCCCGTATTTGGTTAAAGATCTTAAGGGTAGTTCAAAGAATTAAGTTTTGCTTCTTTGTTGTTTTTGTTTTCTCTTAAGTCGAAAGCTAAAGTGTGGAACTCCGGCCATCGATACCAGTTTTCCTTGATTGACGCTAGACATTTATTTTCGGAATCTACAGAGGTACCATGCCCGAAGATACCGTGACGCTGAAAGGACCAGCCTCTAATTCCATAAAGACGCTGCGTATCCGCTGGGCTATAGTAGTTTCAAAGATGCAGTTTTCGTAAGCTAGAGCGCTCTTCCCTATCATGTTTATCTTCTCAGGTTTTCTCGATCCCGTCTCATTCTGATTGGTTTATTGTCTCAAAGTTTTTCCAGCCTTCTTGTTGTGTGTCTCTTTATTACTGGTTTTTCTTTTGCAAAAAAAAAATTTGCTAAGTGATAGTATCTCAAATTGCCGAGACTTCCGGGTTGTCGGGCACTGCTTCCTTTTTTCAGACTCAGACTATCCTCAGGTTTGATTTTTATCTTAGCTTTTTAAACATATCCGGTGGCTCCTCAGCTTTAGGTTTAGTTTCATGGCAATTCAAGGCTTCAGAGGGAACGCTGACTTTTGTTACATCGCTGTATGTCTCGGTGGACAAGTATGGTCTGTTAGGTATTTTTTCATCTTGGGTGGGGCAGTCATCGCCTCCTGTTGTGAGAAGAGCTCCTCTCAGAGTTTTAGAGTCTGGGGATGGGCCATAAGGTTAGGGCCTTTCTCCCTTATCTTGTGCTTGTTATTTGATTTTTGACAGAAAAAGCACAAAAGAGAAAAAAAATATTTTGTTCTATGGTTTTAGGCAAGTGTTCTATCTGTTGTCTTGATTGCTTTTTCAGCATTGGTGTGCTCTGATTCTGTTTGCCATCTGCGCTTTAAGACAGAGTTTTCTTTCACTCTCTTGGTTATCTTGTCATCATTTTTTCCTAGTTGCGCTATTTTGCAATAAATAAATAAAAAAAATTCCTTTTCATTGTCTCTTGCTGGGAGATTATTGTTGCGTCTGTAGCTTGGAAAGAAGTCTTTGCATAAGTTTTTGCAAAGGCATGTCTAGTATAAGTAGCTCGCATATCTGAGTGAAATTTCTCTTCATTTATCGCGACAAATCTAGTAACGAAAGAAAAGAAATCTTTTCATTGAAAAAAGTTGTTGGCTGGCATTTTAGAAAAGTTTGTTTCCAAAGATTTTGTGCATTTTGCTTTGAGTCTGCTTACACACCATCGCTTCACTTCCACACCTTGAGATTCAAAATCCCATTAAAAGCAACGCTAAATAAAATCAAGTAGATTTTCTGTTTGTAGGGTGCACACATTGGCTCGTGATAGGGCCTTGAATAGGTTGGAGAGTAAATTCTCCATGGCCACCCAAACCAAACATTGAGTCTGTCATTTAGGGAGTGAAAAAGTCCGGGCCACGGAAAATTATTCAGACCCTAACACAATAAACACGAGGTCGCTTGTGGAAATGTAGCGGAGATAACCCTCCAAAGTCGGGATCTGTTGCCAGGAGAACACATAGAGGATCTGGCAGGATTCCGTCAGCATTTGCCACCGAGCTCGCGGGTCTCGCTAACTGCCTTCGAGGGTCCTCGCTGTCTTCCTGAACACTTTGCTCTCGAGCACTTTGGATGTGTCGGGCTTGATACCGCCCATTGTGGTTCTCCCGAATGACTGCACTACCGATGATTGTTCACGGCCGGCAAACTAGTTGTCATCTTTCTAGGGACACACACAGTGATCATGGGGTACCATGGCAATTCTAGGGCGGGTGAAGACCGGGACCAACGCCAGAGTAGACCCGAGGGTGCTTCCTCAGATTCGAAAGGTAATTTGCACCGTAAGGTACTCTAGTGTTGGTTGTTGTAACCGCCTTCCTACTAATATAGTGCTTGCTTGATTTATCTTTAAGGGGCTTTCTTTTCGCATGTTATCAGTTGTTCGTAGACACTTAGCGTGCACCTTCGCCATATTGGAGGATTTCGAGCTCCACACCGGTCAGCCATACGTAAGCCTCACGCCGCTATCTTGGAGCCACCCTCGCCACCACTAAGGTGGAAGATAGACCATCAATGGTCTTTCGAAGAAACCGGGTTTCAATTTCTAACAACCCCCCGAGGAATCGACGGCCAATATTGGATTGGTTGAAACCTCAAACACCGAGTCCGACACCTAAGTATCGTACTCAAATCGGGATGCATCGAATTCTCGCCAGTAATACTTTACAAATACATAAATGTATCGCCATTTCCTCCGATTTCTTCCATCTTATCACTATTGTTACCACAGGACAGGCTTCTCCTAGTTTCATCGCCGACGTCATGACCACCATGGCTCCGGCCGCATCTTCGTCGCAAAGTGGACCGACTTCATCTATTATGGGCGCCAAACTTTCAGGCACCTAGCGCATTGTGTGCTCCGCTTTCATATGGTATGCCTAGTTCGTGAACTGGTACCGCTACTCACTCACTCCACTCTATAGACTTTGTTCAAAGGGAGCTCTAACGCCTTCCGGGTAAGGTCATCTTGGGGAATTCTCCCTTTCAATGCTTTTCTCACGTCAGGCTTCATTATTCTCCTTCGCCCCTCACGCTTCTGCGGGTCCGTGATTCTGCATCGGCCGCGTTCTCGCGACACACAAGTTCACTTGGCTTCTGGAGTCAAGGACAACTCGCGCAAACTGGCCTAGGTTCACAAGATTGTTTGGAATCCATGTTTGGTAATAACACATCAATCCCACAACTTTCTCTATCAGCACTCCTATCTTTGACGTTTTAATCCCAACATTGCAGGCAATTATTCCTCAAGCACAAGTACATATACCAAAACCTTGGAACTCGTGATATGATCCAATCCCCACTTGATGTCGATCTGGGGTAATTTCTTCCACAATCAATGGAACCCAGAACAAACTACTATGCTCTCCCAACAGGACCGGCATGGAGTATCCTTCCCAAAGTCCATCAAATACAACTAATGCCCAACATCCTATGTCCTTTTATGGGGAATCAACTAATGATGTCCCCGCAAATGCAAAAACATTACGCTGGTCAAGGCCAAGATTTCTACCAAAACCCCGACCAACAACCAAACTTTTTCCGCAACCGGTGCTACCAAACCCGTGACCTTTTATCCTGGCTATCAGCAATAACCTAAACTACCTTTCTTGGAAATGCTACACTTGCCGGATTTAACACTCGCTGTTGAATGATCCGACCGTCACTTAACCGCTGGGTTCCTGCCGTATCGGGTTGCTCTTCGACATCCTAAAGTTCAAGCGTTTAACGAAGATCCCAGTGATCACATGACTACTTTCCACTTATGGTGTTCATCTAACTTCACTGGAAGATGACTCCGGCCCAGCTTATGTATTGTTTCAACGCAAGACTTCTTTATCGGGAGTGTCATGAAGGTACATAGAGCTTGACCGCCACGATATTCCTTTTTGGTGAACCCGCTATGGCTTTCCTTAACCATTTCCAAGCATTCGTGAGGATACTAATATTGACGGCATTGCAGTTGCTAGCCACTTCGACAGTAAGTCGTACGCATTCATATCTCGGATCATATTCGAATGGCGACGCTGAAAGAGTCTTATCAAGGTACCAGACCCACCAGCATTCCTAGAGTGGCAATTCTGTTCAAGTAGCTATCCGAAAGACGCCGCAACTGTGGGTTTTCAGAGAAGAAGATCATGAGAGCTCAACAACTTGAGTTTTCATCTATTCTCATTCTGGTTTATTGTACAACATCCCGCCGGATGCACCACGATCGCTTCTAGACAAAACCAGACGCAGAGCCGGACCACATGCCGATGGTATAGTCGGTTCGCAACAAACCAAGCCCACAGCAATTCGATGCACCAGCAGCGTATCTATACAACACTCGCCGCCTGCCAGACTACCCGCTTGGTTGCTCGCTCTACTCAAACGCCCGGCACACTCCATACAGATGACTAACCTAAAGGGCAACCAAAGAACCCGAGGGGAAGAAAAAACGCAAGAAGAGTAAGGGGATAAAACCAGCTCGATAAGGCTGGGTGCGGCACCACGTAAAAGAGAAAGGCTGTATCCGCGCAATCTTTGTGCGGAAGACCATCCAACCCACTTATGCCCTCAACTTGCAGAGGCCTGTTTTTCACAAAGACCAAAGAAGTGTTGACTAATCCCTTTCGCATGGGCAGAATTTAACTCAAGCCTTCGCAAGTACGGCGGCCGGGCGAAAACTGTCCTCCCCAAACAATTCATCCGCTAAACGAGTATGGTGAAAAGTGATCTTCATAACCACTCAGAGCTCACGACATAGCAAACCATGTGTTCTAAGAAGGGCGCAGTTTCATCCCATCTCTTCCTCTTCACATTGAGAAGACATTGGGTGAAACTATGACGCGATTCCAAAAAAGGCGCTCAAGAGGGCTTCATAATCCAAATGCAAGGGTCGCCCATAATTACTCGGTGGTGGAAGATTTATCCCAAAACCCTTGTGCTATGTCCGCTGGAGGTCCTCCAGTTAAAGTCTCTACCGTGAGGAAAGCCTTGTTGACTTCTTTAGGCCTCCTCAGACTTGTAATCCCGGCACCATCATGTTAGATACGACCCACTTGAAACCTACTTTTACCACGTCAAGGCTTAGATAGTATTGGCTCATCCCACAAAAATTTTACACGGAATATCTTCCGCGCAGTGGTCGACTCCAGGGCTTTGATTTGGCAAGTATGTCGTTAGCATGCTGGAGTTTACTGGCCATGAGTTTGTCTCGTCGGCTTCACTTCCTCATCAAGGCTCTACGGCCTGCCTTTCCTGACCGCATGGCATCATTCCTCTTTCCCAGTACAGTTAGGGGAGAAGACTGTAGCCAGAGTAGTTGATGCCCCCACCGTGACTGGCCATAATCTATTGTTAGTTTGTAGTTGGACTTATGCAATGTAGGCGTTGGTTGCTACAATCTTCCGAGTCCCATTGTTTCCACATGAAGGCCTAATAGCACTATTGACGCCGGTCTTCTTCGAATTCACCCCAAATTTTGCATCCACGGTTCTATGTGATAAATACCAAGTTGCGTCACAATGTAGGAGTGGTCGGTTCATCTTTGATGGGTACCCTCGACTACCCACCTCGCCAAGGCGATGTCAAGTTTATAATGTCCACCAATAGATTTTTCCGCCGCCGCTTTCACACTCTAATTTACTTTCGTGATCCGTGGACTTTCATTCTCTAATCAATCATGATGATGGCATTCTGGCATGTCCATGCTCTTGTCGGCTGCTGAAGTAGCGTGCTCTTTGGTCCATCAAACTTCAGCTATTCCTGATCGGATTCCCGCACAAGAGTTGGATCCACTGAACTATTCAAGCTCGTGTGGATTCTTTACCGAAGCACCGCCTGTTAGATGAGCCCTCGCCTTCGACTCTAAGCTATAGTCGAAGTAATGACCTGTCCTGACAGTCTTGGACGATCTCGCCAGATCACATCATATTTCCTCCCGAAAGTTAAGCACCGACCGGTAAGGAGAATTCACTATCAATGACAGAGATCAGCCATGTCCCATTAACCTCTTAGCTACTTCAGAAATTTACGCCGAGGGGAAATATATACTATCGCCGCAACCATACTCTATCAACATCTCCAGAACCGTTGGTGTCGTGGAGAATGTCTTCGCCGGAGCCGCGATTTCTCTCCGTGAGAGATTCAAATTACATGGATCTTTTCAAATAATTACGCGACGTTGCCTGGCCCATTTGCCGATACCCACATCACCCACGCGTCGATCATGGGCTAGCTTTGTTATTCTTCAAGATCACTTTGATACCCAAAAAGAAACATCCGACGAGACTACAATTATAAAGCTTTTGATCTCGGCCCGACAACCGAAAAGTAACCATTATGATTCTTTAAGCCCTTTTCGCATTCTTAAAATTGATGAGATTGTCGAGTGATCTTGTTTCTTCACACTCGGCAACCGGTCCAAGAACATTCCTTAAACGGGTCTCCTTAAACCCTTTTCTAATCTTTAAACATGAAAAAAGATTGTCGAAATATCTTGTGGCCTTTTCACGCCAGTAAACCTAAATTGAAGTCACGTCAACCGCGGTAGTTTACCCTCTTTTTCAAATCACTGACGGTCAATCAGACGTAACAGTTGCATACTCTCTATTGAATTTCCATTCTTTAGAAGAGTATCCTCAGTATTAATTTATTCCTTTTTCGGCCCGAGGGACTAAATTTACGTAAAAGAAACCCCCCGAGTCCATAGTTAAGCTCTTTTCTAACTACTTAAAATTGAAAAAGATTGCCGAAAGTGACCTCATTCTTTCACACTCATTAAACGTCCAAGAACATTCCTAACGGAGTCCATAGCTGCTTTTTTCTCGCACTTTTAAAATTGAAAAATAGTCCAAAGGATCTTGTCCTGTCACACCTCGCTAAAATGGTTTCGAATTGACGCCTAGTTGGTGCTAGTTTACCCTTTTCAACCTAATTGTGACCATTGACGAAAAAGGTATCCCAAGGAGTTTCCTTTATGCTTTTTCAGACTCTCTAAACACATGAAAATCGAATCGAGCTTCCCTTCTCCGGCTCTTAAACTTATATCAAGGATCTACCATCTAGTGGTGTTCTATCAACCGCATCCAGATCCCTACTCACCTCAGTAAATGCCTTGCCTTTAAGGCCTAACACCTTGGCCAATCGGAGGATTTTTCCCCAATATCCCAGAACATCACTCGTCTCAGGCCTTGAGATTGTATGTTTGTTTTACTTGTTCCTTCATTGTAACGTAATATTCTTTTTATTCTTTTTCCAAATCAACAAAAGAACAAAAAATCAAATATACCCCCAAAAAGAGGTGATGGGAAGTATTTTCTTTATTGGCAGAATTATGAGTCGCACTTGGATAAAGCATATATGTCCATATTTGATTCATCAGACTTTGGGATGTAGTACCACCTTAGGAAGATTTGCTCTCTATATTGAGTTGTGTCCTCCATCGCTTGGTTACTCTTCCAAACATATGGAGAGTTTATGCTGCATCCTTTCAGAGGACTTATGATTAACAAATATGTTGCTCCGAGTCTGATCATCGGTCGTGCTATTGTCCAAGGGAAGTTTGTTACTTAGCCTGAGTCAGCCCCTATGCAATATGTCTCTTGCCCTCATACCTGGCCATCCTCAATGTCCAATCAAGTCCTTGTTCGAAATCATCAAAGCCTTCACCTGGATCATCAAGATTATCAATTTTTGTCTATGCCCGACGAAAGTCATTTGAAGACCCTCCGGGTAGTGCAACAGAATTACATGCTACACTTCTACCGAAGTTTTGAATATTTTGAAGTTGTTGCTTGAGCTCAAGTCCTCATCTCTAGCCATCAAGCATCCTATCGCCTTCTACTAAGATGGATACTTTGCATGTATATCTTTTGATTTCTCAGATGTAGATCCGCTGTGCAATCGCTCTCAGCGGGCTACACTTTATATAGTTATACACATGGATCTAATAGCATGGATCGGGTAGCCATGCATTCTATTTTATCCCGAACATGGATATGCCCGCCGGGTGAGACATTTGTTATTTCATAAATCCATACCTCCCCGATTCCTCATTCTTGTGCTCACTCATTCAGCATATCAAGACAGATTGGTAAAGATTGGTAATGTATTTCACCATCAGATGCTCTTCTCTAACCTCACACTAGTATCTGCTATAACCCGAAATTGCACCACATGCTTACACTGCATCCGGCCAACTTCCATATCCCTTCTTTGCCAAAAAACTAACAACAACTCTTCTAAAACTCCATTTTAAAAAGAAAACACTAGCAAAGCTCACTACTGCTGGGTCTCGCAAGGTGCCCACTACACCATGGGCTCCCAAGTATCGTGCTCCACTACAGCCACCGCTGGTGCCTTCTCTGTAATCACAAAACGGAAAGTTGCCGACACTGAATGAGAAGCTTTTGGTCAAGACCATGAAATTTCCGCCATGCATGGCCGAGTTCGGTTTAAAACCCTAGCTCCTTTCTAGCCTATAAAAGGAGGGGTAGTACTATTCAAGAAGGAAAAATCATAGCAAAGAACTCTACCGCTAAATTGCCAAGTCCATTGTCCCAACCCTTTAGCTTTGCCTCAAGCTTCAGAGAACTTCATGTCACAGCAGTTGGACAAAGAAGAGGAGGAGCCCAGATCGTGATCGAGGAATGGTGGCCAGCCTTAACCATTGTAAGCGATTCATTTTGAGACTAATGAAAATATGCTTTCCCCATCCCAAGTACACGAATCTCACCTATGTTATTTGATTTATGTTTTATTTCTAACCCTCTAGTAGATCAGTTGCATGCATGTGTAGTCTTACCTTGATTGCAGGAAGCTTTGTGGAAGGGGCAGCAGCAGCGAGGAAATAGAAGGCTCAATGGAGGATCTACTTCAATCATCGTTAAAAAGGTGAGTCGATTATTCCCATGTTTGCATGAGAAAAGGGGTTGAGATTTTGGGTAGAAGGTTAAAAGTTAAGTCTTAAGGGTCATGATCTGCGTATAAGCTCAAATCCCTAGCTTGTTAGTCTGTAGGGTAGAATACCCCACAACACTAGGACATACTGGCTATTACAATAAATTTATGAAAGGATATGCTCAGATTACTGCACCAATGGAGAGGTTATTAAAGAAATATTGTCAGTTTGGTTGGACAGACGAATGTCAGTAGAGCTTTGACACACTGAAACAAAATATGGTCACTGTGCCTATTCTAGTCTTTCCCAATTGGAGCAAGGAATTTCATGTGCATGTTGATGCATCTTCTATTGCATTAGGAGCAGTACTGGAACAACCTAGAGAAGGGGACATTAATCATCCATTAGAATTTGCCAACAAAAATCTCTCCACAGCTGAAATCAATTACACTACTACAGAGAGAGAGGTACTAGACATGGTGTATGCATTGCAGAAAATCCACCACTACTTGTTCGGAGGACACTTTAAAATGGTTACTAATCACTCTATGATGAAATACCTAGTCAACAAGTCAGTGTTTGGGGGAAGAATATGCATATGGATTCTCCTATTACAAGAATATTATTTTGAGATCATAGTTAAGCTAGGAAGAATGAAGGGCCCAGACCACCTATCGAGGTTGGAGCATGATGAAGAACCTACCAGTCTAAAGGACACACTACCAGATGCACAGTTGCTCGTCATTATAAATATTGATGACCACTTCGCAGACATAGTCCAGTTCCTGTCAACAAGAATAGCTCCAGCCAAATACACAATTCCATAGAAGAAAGATCTAGTGGTGTGCATTGTATAGTTTTCACTAATAGTTGGTCAACTATATAAAATGGGACCTGACAAGATCCTAAGAAGATGTGTGATGGAGGTAGAATGCCTTATGATCCTCAAAGAATCTCATGAAGGCATTGCAGGAGGACATTATGCAGGAAAAGAAGTTGCATAGAAGGTTATGCGAGCTAGCCTTTGGTGGCCTACGTTACGCAGAGATGCTAAAAAATATGCCAGAGCATGTGATGTATGCTAGCAAGCTGGAAATCCATCCCAAAGAGATGATATTCCATTAGCACCACAAATGAACCTACAAGCATTTGAAAATGGGCCATTGACTTTGTGGGACCTATAAACCCACCAGGGAAGCGTACAGGAGCAAGGTATATTATCACTGTGACAAAACACCTGACTAGATGGGCCAAAGCAAGAGTAGTCAAGGACTATAGCGTAGCTACAACTATGCATTTTATATTTGATGACATAATAACTAGGTTTGGATGCCCTAAGGTCCTTATGAGTGATCAAGGTACACACTTCATCAATAAGACAGTTGAAGCCCTGACTGAAGAATTTCCAGTCCACCATAAGAATATCACACCTTATCATCCACAAGAAAACGGAACGGTTGAATCATTCAACAAGATCTTGGAGACAACGTTGACCAAGATTTGCAGTGTGAACAGGGATGACTGGGATTTAAGAGTACCAACAGTACTCTGGGCTTATAGAACCACTTGCAAAAAATTAACAACGCAGACTCCTTTTAGGTTGGTTTATGGTCTTGAAGTTGTTGTCCCAATGGAGTACTTGGTACCAATCTTAAGGATTGTTTCATTTACATACATGGATGATACTGGCGCTATTCATGAGAGGCTATCACAGTTGGTCGAACTATAAGAAGACAGATTCATTGTAGGCTTCCATCAGAAAATATAGAAGGAACAAGAAAAGGCCTATCATGATAGACAGATCAAGAATAAGATATTCAGGTAAGGTGATTTAGTCTTGCTATATGACAGTAAGTTTATAAAACACCCTGGGAAGTTCAGAACGCATTAGCTTAGACCATATGAGATTGTCTATGTTACAGAAGGTAGAGCTGCGCAGCTAAAAACATTGAAAGGAGACTAGAAGGAAGGTTTGGTGAATGGGAGTTAGCTGAAGTTGTATTATGACAACCAACTCCCTTGTACCTCTCAGTAGAATCAAGAAGACAAGGGTCCAGGTACTAGGTGTAGTTGAAACTGGGTACGAGACACAAAAAAGATAGTCTGCACAAGGATGGAAAGGAGGCATAAAGAAGAAAGCAAGGGCTGCACTGTGTAGTCGAAAGTCGAAGAAAAACAAGAGGATCAGATCTCAAGTGCCTCGAGATGAGTCATAGGTGAGTATTGGAGGACTGTTGGCACTAGGTTATTGAAGGAAGAAAAGGGAAAAAATGAGCTTCGTAGGAGACATAGTGACAGTCACTAGGTTGAAGTGAGAAAAAGAACAGAAAAGATGGAGTGAAGTGTCAAAAAGAAAGTCATTGGATGAGGAGATCAAGGATGACAGATCAACAAGGAAGACGAACCGAGGATGACTTAGGAAGTGGAAAAATCTAGAATTAGATTCCTTGGAGCACCGTGAGATGGAGAAGGAAAGACAGGCTGGCAAAGCCTAGAAAGAATGTGTCAAGTTGACCTAGGGTTGTAGACACCTAGGGTTTTGGTAATTAGGGTTTTTGACACCTAGGTTTCGACTTAAGGCTATCAGTGAGGGAGTATAATGTATAAATAGAGGTCGAGAGGACCTAGGCTAGGTCGGTACTATGGTTAAGCCTTGTTGATGGTTATTATTCATTGGGAAAATATTGAATTAAGGGTGGGAGAATTGCTGAGAGAGAGAGCCTTCTGGTATTGTAAGATCTTTAGCTGGGTGTGAAGATTAAGTCATGTAGTTGGGTGCACAAGAAGGAAGAGAGATGAAGAGAGAGGATATGCGGGCCAGAGTGCAGATCAGAACTGTAATCTTTACCTTAATATATCATAAGCACAGTTCTGTGGACGTATCCCTAGAGAGAAGGTGAACCACGTACATCTGTTGTTGTGTGTGCGATTGATGCCTTGAGCTATGATGTTGTTATATTGTTATCTGCATTATTGTATTAGATCAGATCTATAGTTGTAAGGGAAAGATATAGCTAGTTTAATGATGGATGCCTATTATGTTGTTGCTGCAATAAGAACCACTTGATATTCCCCTAGTTTTAGACAACTCTGTTCTACAACCCTCTCATAGTTTCTTCGGGTGAGACTACATCTACTTCGCAGGTGCTGCCGAAAGGGCCGGTAGCTAGGTCTTGTTGGTGCACTCTTGGAGCTGAACCCTGGGTCTGCCCTTGTGCCAACACTATATAAGGAAGTGATATCATAACCATCAAGCCTAGAGGTCTCTCGTACAATTATTTTCAAGAAACCTGAGTAAGTTAGTAAAGTGTCTTTATCAAAGAGTAATAAGGAGGTCTAATTGGCGGTTAGTCATGGAAACATCACAATAATTACAAAAGAAGAAAGTAAGTTGAGCCTAGAGATACCTTTATGTTCTTTCTCAATGGTACCATCCACTACACACTAAATAGCTTGATTATATCACATCTTTATATAGGCCACGTCCTCTTAAGTACCCCTTACATCGGGACAATCACTAAGTAATATAATGGAAATTCATCCTCTAACATAAACACCATCCCAATAAAAAGAAATAAAAAAAAAAATTCAGAGTTGTCCCCTCATATTCTTTCATAAAGCAATCTTATACTAAAATCTTAAAAGATGGAGGGCCAGTCTTTGAGGGTGTAAGAGGCTAACCCGTCGGGATACTGAACAAGTCTACTGGCAGCGGGTACCAGCCTGTGGTATGACTAGGTAAACCCGTCAGAGTACTAAATAGGCTTGCTGGTAGCAGGGCATTCTACCTAGTGAGCATGGTAATCAGACAAAAATAAATAATAAATTTAAACTTGTCCTGATGTACAACATTACTTGTAAACAAAGTCGACATGAAGTATGTATGGTTAAGCTAAGGTTAATGAACTCCATAAACTTGTCATTGGGAACTAACTATGAGACTATCTTGAAACTCTCTTTCCTACCTCTTCTTATCTAGGATATCTTATCCTATAGGTGGGACCATCTTCTAACCATTTCGTTAGACCAATCTGTGAAATTTATCTTTACACTTTACAAACTGCAAATCTTTGTCTATTGGGAGAACTGACTAGTTTCCTATATTTTTTATTATGATGTGTCATAATACTTAGGTGTGGGGGAGGGGTTCATGAGTTGACAAATGATAACATTGCCTAGAAGAAGTAAATCTTTGTAAAAATTGTGTATTATTTTCATGATACGGGTTATTATATCAGTAGTCATTTTATTTTTGAAGTTCTAAACTCCTGTGTGCTATAAATTGTTGTATATGTCCTTAACAGACCACTTTGTTGGTTTAAATTTGTTACATGTTGTTCATTGCAGGTTTGACATTACATTACTCTTAGCCTGCCTCAAATCCTATTCACTGTGTCTATGACCTCTGAGGAATCAATTGCCTCAGCCACAAAGTTCCCAAGAGTTGGAGACCATTGATTTAAACACCACCAGTTGCCAAAAGCAAGCTATAACAAGGTTTTCAAAACCAAATTTTAGAACATCTCTAGAGCTAATGGATACTCCAAGAAGTGGATAAAAGAGGAGCTAATCAACCCTCTCACAGTCATCACCAGATTGATTACATGTGAAGGTAGATATTATGTCTTTAAAGCCTGTCAATGTCGATTATTACCTCACTTTTAGTTCAATAAGCCATTGAATTTCCCATTTTACTTCTTAAAGAGTCTTGAGAGGATGTCTTCCCAAGTGAGGAAGAATGAAACCAATCCCCATAACAACCTATTTCACCACGGCCTTATCAAACTACTTGTCTTAGCCGAGTTGGAAAAACAAGAGAAAACGTGGGATGAGTTCATTTACTAATTTGAAAACCCTCATCTTAAAATCAAGACTAGAAAGAAGACTCTTGATCTAGGGACTATTACTCCACCCAAACCCTCATGCTCAAGCTATTCCTTTACTGGACCAAAAGTCCAAGAAACTTGCTAACCTCCCTCTAAAAACAGTAAAGACCAAGAAGCCTATTGCTAACCCCCCTCTAAAAATAGTAAAGACCAAGAAGCCTATTGCTAATTCATGTCACGAGGACGTACCATATATTCAGTCTGGGGGGAGTTTCTTGAGCAAAAAAAAAATCCTAACTATTGCCCACTTGCATAGCAAACCCATGAGAAGAGAAAGTAGGATTTCTGTCAAAATTATGTCATACTGTCTTTTTACAATGTCTTGGGATATTATATCAATAGTTATTTGTATTGGTATGCTAAATTATATACTGTTGACATAATTATGTGTGTTATAATTTTGTTGTGCATTTTTTATACTTAACTACTCTTTGTGACAAATACAAAGCAATAACAACTGCTAAATACTTATTGCCATCTGTATTACAAGCTTATGAAAAGAGGAACAGTTGTTTGAATTGTTACAGATCGATGAAATGAAATAAAAATTCTCCTGATTCACCATGCCTATTAGTACAAACCAAGCCTTTTGTTATTATTTGTCATTTCTGTCAGTCACCAGTGATCAAATTTACTCTTTCATGTGATTGATAGGGTTATGAGGTCAAATTGTTATATTTTCAAAATAAAATTCTCAAATACAATTTGACATATCTTGGTTGTAAAATTGGCATTGGTGTGTCTAGGTGTCAATACTACTCCCTCCACTCATCCAAGGTCATAAATCTTCATCATGGTCATATCATCATTCCTTGTCATAAATTTTTAGATAATTGACTTGGTCAAAGTTCTACTTCAAAATTGGTTTCTGAATTAAGGAGGATTAATTTGACAAAAGTGAAAGTGGTTTTTGTCAATAATATACCAATAAACAAAAACCTCCTTCATTTTATGCACAGGTGTTATTATTTGAGAGAAAATCCCCAAATACAGTCGCTATATGAGGGTTTCTGCACATTTGGACAGTTTGACTTCAAGTCAGTTTTTCAGAGAGTTGGAAAGGGAATTTGCAATGCCTGATGGTTCCCTTGTGTAAAAGACATCATAAAATTCCCCCCCATACCACTTTCAGCCCAAAAATACTCTGGGAAGTGTTGTGGGGTTATTCTACCCTACGGACTAACAAGCTAGGGCTTAAACTTGCATGCAGATCATGACCCTTCATAAACTACTTTTAACCTTCTACCCCAAATCTGAAACCCTTTTTCACTTGCACACATGGGAAGAACCAACTAACCTTTTTATCGACGGTTGGTGTAGATCCTCCGTTGAGCTTTATCTCCTTTTCTTCTGTCGTTCCTTCCAAAAATCTTTCCTGCAATCAAGACAAAACTACGCATGCATTCTATTGTTCTACTAGAGAGTTAGAGATTAAACACAAATCAAATAAAACATATAAAACTCGTGTATTTGGGACGAGAAAATTATCTTTTTATTAATCTCAATATGAATCAACTTACAATGATTGTAGAGACTGGCCACCGTTCCTCGATCCTGATCCTGGGCTCCTCCTCTTCTTTGTCCTCCAACTCCTTTGCTTGAATTCTTCTAAAGCTTGAGGAAAGGCTAAAGGGTTGGGACAAAATGGATTCGACAATTGGGCAGAGTTTCTTTGCTATGATTTTTCCTCCTTTGAATAGTACTGTTGTGGGGTATTCTACCCTACAGACTAATAAGCTAGGGCTCTAAACTTATACGCAGATCATGACCCTTAATATTTAACTTTTACCCTTCTACCCAAAATCTCAACCCCTTTTTCAAGCAAACATGGGAAGAATCGACTCACCCTTTTAACGATGATTGAAGTAGATCCTTCGTTGAGCCTTCTATTTCCTTGCTTCTGCTGCCCCTTCCACAAAGCTTCCTGCAATCAAGGTAAGACTACACATGCATGCTACTGATCTAATAGGGGGTTAGAAATAAAACGTAAATCAAACAACATAGATGAGATTCACGAACTTGGGACGGGAAAAGCATCTTTTT